>JAGXOD010001377.1:930000-1207500 GCA_020368025.1 Brachyhypopomus occidentalis
TTTCAAATGGCGTCACAGATGCTCAGCAGGATTCAGACCTGGACTTGGCCTATTGTAGAACCTTCACAATTTTTAAGTTCAACCACTCCTGTGTTACGTTGGTCCTTTCTGGAAGGTGGAGTTTCTTCCTGGCCTTTTAGACGGCTGAAGCAGGCAGCCTCTCGCAGTATCTTGCTGTATTTTGCACCCATCCACCCTTCGGTTTTAACAAGATGCCAGTACCCAGTATGGAGAAGCAACCCCACCACATGATGCCACCACCCCCACACCCAACCTTGGGATGGGTTAGGTTGTTGAGCAATGGCCAGCATTAAACTTGTGCCACACAGTTTTTGTTTGTTTTGTTTGTTTAGTTAGTTATTTTTTTGAGGGGGGAGGGGCAAAAAGCTCAATTTTGTCTCATCTGATGACGGTGCTTGTTGGCTGACTCTGAGGCTTTCTGGCCTCACTGCAGACATGATTTGATGGCGTTTTTTCTTTTCTCTAGCCATCCTCCCATAAAGGACATTTGTATGCAGAGCCCTTTTTAGTGTCGAGTGGTGCAGCTTCACGCCAGTCTCAGCCACTGAACTCTGGGGCTCCTTCAGGGTGATCACTGGCCCCTGTGTGGCTTCCCTCACTAGGTCCCCTCTTGCTCTGGTGCTGTGTTCTGTGTGGCTTCCCTCAGTAGGTCCCCTCTTGCTGTGGTGCTGTTTTCTGTGTGGCTTCCCTCACTAGGTCCTCTCTTGCTCTGATGCTGTGTTCTGTGTGGCTTCCCTCAGTAGGTCCCCTCTTGCTGTGGTGCTGTTTTCTGTGTGGCTTCCCTCACTAGGTCCTCTCTTGCTCTGATGCTGTGTTCTGTGTGGCTTCCCTCAGTAGGTCCCCTCTTGCTGTGGTGCTGTTTTCTGTGTGGCTTCCCTCACTAGGTCCTCTCTTGCTCTGATGCTGTGTTCTGTGTGGCTTCCCTCAGTAGGTCCCCTCTTGCTGTGGTGCTGTTTTCTGTGTGGCTTCCCTCACTAGGGGCCCTCTTGCTCTGATGCTGTGTTCTGTGTGGCTTCTCTCACTAGGTCCCCTCTTGCTCTGATGCTGTGTTCTGAGGGACGGTCTTGCCTAGGCAGGGCCTCACAATTCAACAGATGTGCTAATTCATCAGATGTGCTTATTGCTTCAAAGTTTTTCTCCTATCTTATGCGTGCCTACAGCTTTATCTCCAATGTCCTGAGAACGTGTGCTTTGGTCCTCGTTTTCACTACAGGTTCACAATCTATCGGATGGAATTAAGGGGCTCTGATATACAGAAACGGTGATAGGTCATAGGTATGGACATAGGTATAGTCATAGGTATGGACTTTTGTAAGCCAAATTTGTCCTGTTAGGGCAATATCTATTATCCAAGGAAACCTGGAATTTGTGCAGGACAGACGTTGAATATTTAAGAAAATAGTATTATTAGCAATTTCCATCACAGAATATTTTCTTACATAAATTCAATATCACTTTAAATGAATTCATTTTGATGGTCAGGATTTAAAGAAAATGACAGGACAAAATATCAAATGTCTTTTGTAATCCAGATAAATGTGATGACTTTTAAATGGGATGAATTCTTCTGCAAGGTACTGTATATAAATTAACTTTGGAAATACACCAAGCGTTACAACTGTTATTGACCACCACACAGTCATGTACTCAAATGGGAAGGCGATACCATTTATTACTGAATAAATCTTCTTGAAAAACACTGTCAACCCACAAATACATACCACACTGTACAGTCATCAGTCACTTTAAATGTATCTAATCAATGTGGCAAATGAAACTTGATGTAGTCCTGATGGAGACAAGCAGATACTGTATCTCTGAATATTAGTAATCCCCAGAGGCTAACACAGCTCCATCTACAATCCCCAGAGGCTAACACAGGTCCCCTGACAATCCCCAGAGGCTAACACAGCTCCATCTACAACCCCATAGGGTAACACAGGTCCCCTGACAATCCCCAGAAGATAGCACAGCTCCATCTATAATCCCTAGAGGCTAACACAGCTCCCTCTATAATCATTAGAAGCCAACACAGCTCCCTCTATAATCCCCAGAGGCTAACACATCTTCCTTTATAATCCCCAGAGGCTAGCACAACTCCCTCTATAATCCCCAGAGCCTAACACAGCTCCCTCTATAATCTCCAGAGGCTAGCACAGCTCCCTCTATAATCCCCAGAGGCTAGCACAGCTCCCTCTATAATCCCCAGAGGCTAGCACAGCTCCCTCTATAATCCCCAGAGCCTAACACAGCTTCCTCTATAATCCCCAGAGGCTAGCACAGCTCCCTCTATAATCCCCAGAGGCTAGCACAGCTCCCTCTATAATCTGATCACGACTCTTCACTACCTCATGTTTTCCTAAGCAAGAGGAGACAGCATATCCTCATGATTCTCAAAGATCTCTCCAGCACTGCCATGGCTGTCAACATGTGTTGATGAGAGGGAAAAGTGTACCAAGATCCCCACAGCTTTAACAATGTTTGCACATACACACATACACACACACACACACACAAATTGAAAGCAGACATACACATTGGATCAAATCACCCATAGGAGTGAAAGCATACTGTCTCAGGTCCTACTGTAATGGTATTCACAGAAGAGTACCAATTATCCCTAATAATGAATAGAAAGTACAATGACCTTCTCTTTGCAATTAATAGTTCCAATCAAGGTCTCCAAGTAGAAACATGTTCTCATCACAGAGATCTTGCTGGTTCAAACCCTGATGATGCCACAGCCATCAATACTCTGGTTGGGAGGGATGGCATTACTCTGCCTCTTGGAGAATATAGGCTACAATAAATGTTCTGATTACATATATCCATATATTCCTTAAACCATATAAATTGTTGACATGAAGAATGTTCGATATTTTGAGATCTAAGATTTTATATTGCATGTAGTTCATTTAGGCACTAATGTAAATGACAAAGCTATGAAATACCTCCCAACTGTATTTATATCAGTTTTCCAGAGATCAGTACAGACCCACTTCAGGGAATGAATTAGGTCACTCTGGTCGTCCCCAGGGCGACACACGGCTAAACCAGAGAGTACTTATGAATCTCATAGAGAAAACGCTGATTCTTCTTGTTGTCCTCACAGCTCCACAAGTGCATCTACAGCATAATCTTTCTTTAAAAGAACCTTCAGAAACCATTAAGGGATATAAAAAAACAGCTTCTTTTAATTGTTAAAATGTGGTGGCAGTTCAAACCGATTTAGGTTCAGTGAGAATCAAATAATACTTTTCTGTCTTTTTTTTTAACCATTTTCCAGTTCACAAAGCACTTCTCCACATTTGGACCATAACACATTTGGTGTAAATACCGAATTAAATCAAATGTCCACTCTTTCGTATCGTGTGTGGGTGTGTGTGTGTGTGGGTGTGGGAGTGTGTGTGTGGGAGTGTGTGTGTCGATACTCTGGCTGTCCTGAGTGAACTACAGGCAGCAAGCAAACAAGGGAACAGGCATCTAGCACACAGGAGGAAGGGAACACTCTGTACTAATACTGCCACACAATGACACAATCCACTGCAGTGTGTGTGTGTGTGTGTGTGTCATTCACACATATCAAAGCTCAGCAGACATCAGGCAGGACTAGAGTCTTCCAGGTTGGGTGGACTGAGATGAACATGCTTAGCTGAAGCCCTGGTCTATTATGGAGGTCAAAATATGAGGCTTGTTCGAGAGACTTAGCTCACCCTTGTCTGGTGAGGTAGCCACAGCTACCACTGCCCACAATCACAAAAGAGCAAACAAACAGGAATCTTTAGCCAAAAACACCTTTCCATTCCTCCAGAATGCTGGAATATCTCTCACATTGTGCTCTGTGGAGTGGACACAACGGAAGTTTTGCGTTAGGCTGTGGGTGTGTATATACGATCCTAGAGTCACTGTGTTACTGGGGCAGTGGAGATGTAGCTAGTATAATATAACACTAATGCCATTATATACAGGAAGAGGAAGAATGACAGAGAGGGGGGGAAGAGAAAGAGAGAGAGAGAGAGAGAGAGAGAGTGAAAGTGAGCAGTCATGTTTTAGATGAGCTCCTCAAATGTTCTTCTATTTTGATTTTAAAATCAGATTTACTTTAGCAAACAGTTAATATCACAGAACATCTTAACACTATTTATAAGAATATTGTATTAACAATAATAGAAGTATTAAATGTGGCTCAAACATTGAAACATCAACAACCTGCTACTCTACACTGAAAACACTGAATGTGTGGTATTCAGATCTGCTCACACTACAAAGTCATGACGAAACATGGCAGCTGTAAAGTTCTACGTGTTTGGGGATGGTGGAAAAGTTCTCGAAAACATATTTGACAGACAACTTGTATCAGTACTGTGGGCACTGTCATGGTACGAGGATGTGAGAAGGCACTCCAAAGAGGCTGAAGTGTGCCTGAAGAATGTGAGAGTGACTGAACTACAAGTCCCAGCCTGCCCCTGCCCTGACTCACACAGGGTAGTGGAAGTGCCAGAGGCCTCCGTCACCCATAGGGCAGAGGGCACCACCCTCTCAGCCCACACCGCCCTCACCCTGAGCCCACACCTATAGTCAGTTTAGCCCAGCTGAGGGACAGTCTCTTCCTGCTAGACATGAAGGTGGTAGGACTGAAGGAGCAGATGCACCAACATCGAACTCCTCAGAGACCAGCTCAGCCAGACCAAACAAAAGTTGAAGGTGACGGTGCAGAGGCTGAGGAGAGATACAGGAGAGATACAGACAGCCTGCTGGAGATCAGAGAAGAACTGAGAAAGGAGCCTGCACAGTGCAGGGGCAGTGCGAAACAGAAGCTAGCAGAGCTGAAACAGGAACTGCCAGGATCCAGGCAGGAGATACTCCAAAAAGACACCATCAAAGAGACTCTTAAAGCATAGCTGCAGTCTCCCTCTGCCCTCACCAACACCGCCCGAGCTGAGCAGGGCCGAAAGGGTGGCACGACCCACAGAGCATCACACGCCACCCCCCTGCACCAGAGCACCTGCTCCCAGACTTCAGTCGCAACCATACCACCACCAACACGCACACACACACACACACAGAACACCCTGAGCAATCACTGACCAGCAGACCAGGGACACCACAAAAAGATGCCACACAAAAAAATGGAAAGTTCCTACAAGAGGAGAAACTTTTCCCAGGACAGAAGGACCAAAGACAAGGCATGTCCACCAAATCTAGAATACAGAAAACATGTAGTGCACAGTGGCACACATGATCATAGAGCGGAGCAGGTGGGGGTCGGAGGACTCTGGAGAGATGCTCCCCAGTGTCAAGATCTTAGACCTCCACCCAGCCTCCATCCAGACAGTAAATGCAGGGATCTCGAGAGAATCTCAGCGTGCACCTGGAACACCACCCCACCATTACCACACACCACCTACACAATCACGTGCACTTGCACAGGCACGCTACCACACTGAAGGAAGTGGCCCTAGGGCGACACGTGCACACCATTACCACACACCACCTATACGATCACGTGCACTTACACAGGCACGCTACCACACTGAAGGATGTGGCCCTAGGGCGACACGTGCACACCATTACCACACACCACCACCTATACGATCACACACATATCAGCTAGCTCGTATTAATAACACACCTATCAGCTAGCTCGTATTAATAACACACCTATCAGCTAGCTCGTATTAATAACAGATCTATCAGCTAGCTCGTATTAATAACACACCTATCAGCTAGCTCGTATTAATAACAGATCTATCAGCTAGCTCGTATTAATAACACATCTTTTTGACCCAACGGAAACTACCATGACAATGTAATCAACAGAAATGGAAAAGAACTTCTGCAGCTCTGTCAACGTCTGGATCTGCACACTGTCAAAAGGCGACAGCCTAGGAGAATACACACTCTAGGAGAATACAGACTCTGCCTAGGAGAATACACACTCTGCTCACCTCTTAGGAATAGCACAGTGGATTATGTAATAACAGATTTCTTTCTTCCTTCTCTCTCAGTGTGTTAACCATTAAATCACTAACCCCTCTGTCTGATCACAGCCAAATCACTGTGTTCATTAAAATGGCTGACACTAACAGCGCACTCACACAAACAGCACCGATGAATCCCAAAAAGCAATCAGCACTTCCAAAATCCAAATACTTTTAGATACCTTTCCGGACACCACATGTTCACAGTAAAGAAGGATTCAATCTGACAGCTGCAAAAGCAACTGAAACTTCAGAGTGCATTAAAACCTAAAAGTAAATAAGGAAGATAATTGGTTCGATAACGACTGTTAATGAATATGGAGCTTATGAAACAGCAATAATATATCTTCTTTACTGTGAGACATTGAAGGAATCTAAACGTACATTCAGAACCTAAAGAAGCACAGTACACTCTCAAGCAACCGACACTAATCAAGGTGTCAATCAAAAACCAATTTTGGGACAACCGGAACATTGTGAAAATCAGACAAAAAGACACGTTTGGTATTTACTTGCGTGTTTAAGGCCAATCACAGAAGGCCAAGTCGAAGATCCAGAGTCGAAACCAGAGTGCGCAGCAACCAGTATACAGGGAATATCCAGAAAATAGTCAAACCAGTCAAAAGCCAAAGTCCAGAAAAACAACAAAGTCAAGTAAAAGGGCAAATCCAAAAGTGCCAAACATGGAAATACAGACAGCCTACAGAAAGGGGACAGTCAGTATACAACAGGGAATGCTGGCAAAACTTTGTATTCAGCAGAACTAAAGTCCAGTTTAAATACTACTAGTAATCTGACAGTAAATGGGAAACAGGTGAAACAGTTCAATAATAATCTGGCTATATGGATCAGGGAAGTAAATTCCATTTGGGTGAAGGGGATGGAAAACATGGCGTGTCCTCCCAGTGGCTCCTGGGAATCAGACCACATACACAACTGAGTCAGCAGGTGACTGACCTTCATCAGTGGGAGGGGGAGTTGACAAGAACAACCTTAAAAAAGAAACTATGAAGAACTAGCTATACAAAATGAGGACATTAAGACAGACCATTTCCCAACTGTCTTGCAGAAAGTAGAGTCAAAATACAGTCAAAGGCAAAATCTCAACAAAGTCATAAATAAACTGGAAAAACTAGAATTAGCTATTAAAGAACATTACAACCAACCACAACTTTTAAATTACTGAACAAGAACATATGCAGAAAACAAGGTAAATTAATTGATGATTTTTTCAAGCTCTAAATTTCATTGGGTCACTATAAATCTGGTTCTGAGTGCATGTTTCCTCCATGAAATCTTGAATCCAGGACTAATAACACCAATCTTTAAAACTGGAGATAAATTCAATCCTAACAATTACAGAGACATCTGTGATTTGTGAACTTCCATACTAAGCACAATGTCCCGAGTAGAAGCCAAATTGGATTTTCACCAAATTACAATTCCGCTGATCATATTTACCCCGTACACACCCTAATTGATAAACATGTTGTCCAAAATAAATGCAAAATATTTGCATGCTTTATAGACTTTAAAAAGGCTTTTGATTCCATCTGGCACCAAAGTTTATTTTACACAATTATAGAAGTGTTGTAGGGGGTAAAAACATATCAACTCATTAACTCTGTGTACAGGAAAAATAAAAAAGTGTGGAAATAAAATTGGCCATAAATGAACAAACGTCCTCTCTCAGGAACGCGAAGGGAGGAAGGTGCTGTCTAAGCCCATTTTTTTAATATCTGTCCATTAATGAATTGGCAAAAATACTAGACGAGTGTAGAGCTCCTACTCTGTTTGCATGACTCAGAGATTAAATTCGTGCCCCATGCAGACGACCTGGTTCTGCTGTCCCCAGTACACAGGTGTACAGTACATTATAGTACACAGGTGTACAGTACATTATAGTACTCAGGTGTACAGTACATTACAGTACACAGTACACAGGTGTGGAGCAGAACCAGAACCTGCTCGAGCAGTACCTGGGCCCTGGCTATGACAAACAACCCCACAAATGTCATGATATTCCAGAAAGAGTCCAGATCTCAGGGATAAAAACACACATTTAGAATAGGTATTAACAATATAGAATATACAATTATAATTATAATAATGAGTTAATAAATAATAATAAAGAGTTCTTTTGGATATTTTAAATTAGCAGTGAATGAACTGGTAAGAAAAGTGCAAAGAGCTTCCTGCCTTGAAACTACACATTTCAGTAAAAATTCCAAACAGAATATGTATCTGAGTCTGTAACTTTATGAACTGACCTGTATGGCTGTGAGGTGTGGGGTCCGCCTACAAATCAGGAACTCCAATGGTACAAGTATCTAGTTGATCTAGCTCTGCCCGTCTAGTTGATCTAGCTCTGCCCATCTAGTTGATCTAGCTCTGCCCATCTAGTTGAGTTCTGTAACTATTTTAAAGGTGCACAGGAGCACCACAAAAATGCATGCTGGGATAAGAATAGAGCAGATATCCATTAATAATAAAGATAAGTATATTAAATACTGATCACATTCGCAACATGGCGACCACCACTTGTTTCATTCTACAGCTCTGCAGGACCAAGACTCCCATCATTCAGCAGGTGCTGGAGCACAGTTTTACTCAGCATTACAACACACTAACAATACATTAACACACACTAAACGTACACACACACACACACAGGACCAGAACACAACAACAAACGCAATCAGAATCACCCAAATCACAAAACTGCTCAGATATACACAGTCCGGAACGCCTAAAGAGCAGAGACTGTGCTGTGCTAGTAGTGCCAGGACAAGAAGATCCAGACAGAATGTACAACATTTACTCAGATTAGAACTAAATTAGACCAAAATGAAATTAAAAAAGTCTAATTAAATCAGACCTTAATTAGTCACTTATTGCCTGAGTTTATACATCTTGCTGGTGAGGAGAATATGCTGATGTTCTTGGTGAAATTGAGTTAGCAGCACTGTACATTCACTCCTGCCACTGCAACTGGCATTAACCATATCAGATATACAAACTCACAAGCACATGCTCACAGGGAGAGAGAGAGAGGGGGAGAGGGAGAGAGAGACAGGGGGAAAGGGAGAGAGAGACAGGGGGAGAGGGAGAGAGACGGGGGAGAGAGAGACAGGCAGGGGGTGAGGGAGAGAGACAGGGAGAGGGAGAGAGACAGGGGAGAGACAGGGGGAGGGAGAGAGAGACAGGGGGAGAGGGAGAGAGAGACGGGAGAGAGGTTGTAGAAAGAGAGAGACAGACAGGGGGGAGAGGGAGAGAGACAGGGGGAGAGGGAGAGAGAGAGGGGGAGAGCTGCAAAAGGGAGAGAATGACCTGAACGAAACAGAGTGAGTGTGTATGAGCGAATGAGTGTGCAGGGCTGAGGAAGAAAAAGACTTTCTAGCAGAGTGCTTCCTTTACTCCGCTCTACACGATGGCTCTCGCCGGGCTGACATGTTCAATGACAGCTAATAACCTGTGATAGAGAGCCCCACCGCGGCTGTGCGGCCGGCAGGGCGTGTGACCAGGGCTGGGGCCGTCTCCCTCCAGTGCGCCCTTCCATTGCCTGCCCTCACTCCCACACTGCCCACGAAGGGGCCGTAATAACGGGGCCACTTTCCCGCTCCGCCACCCCTCCTCCCCCCCCCCCCCTCCCCCGCTGCTCCTCACGCCCCAGCGCCGACAGAGCCGGTCATCTCCGCAGCCCACGCCAAATTGAACCAATCACGGCGAGGCACGCCTCCGGCTGGAGACGCCCGCCCTCAGAGCGGGGGCGGGGCTCGCGTGACTTTCTGTGATCGACGGCACGGGCCCCCACTTACCAGAGCGATGTGGTGGAAATATAGTGCACCATCTGGATGAAGGGCAGAGGGTCTGAGGTGGCTCCACAGCTACCGCACACGCACTGGGGGCAGAGAGGAAAGAGCGTTGGAGCACACGCACACACCTTAAGGCCGACATTAAACTCGATTGAATAAGACGCACAGCTGCACACTGAACATGCACAGAACACCAGACTTTCCTCCTGTGTGCACGAGCGAGTGAGCCGCTTGCTTTGGCTTCCTGGTTTCTCTAGTTCGTTGCGCACACTGAACAAAATGACCATCTTTGTACAAAAGACCAAGCACAAACATGTGAGAACTGCTGGAGTTTACACTGTTGAATGGATCTCTAGATTCGGCCACATTGTGAATGCTTAGAAATACGTTTCGCCGTGTCTCGCAGACATTTCTAAAATCTGGGATTACGCGGGGCTACGCGGGGCTTTAATGGGAGAGAGTTCCATTACCTGTTCAAACAGCGTCATGGCAAACTTCTGGTGTGGGATGCAGTGCTTGGCTGTGCAGATGTCCTCCTTCGTCTCATCGGAGATGTGAAAGTGTATCCGCATCAGGAGGTTCTCCTGCAAGGAAAGCGCACATTTGACATTTCAGCGTCTGAGGGTGCGTGCGGGTGTGTTCGCCGTCTGACTCAACTGTCTGGGGTGTCTAGGAGGTTTTCTAATGGGGCTTTGTTGATGCGCTGTGCGAGAGCGAGTCTCGCATCTTATCGCGCCGAGCAAGTTGTGTGGTCTGCTTTGTTGATTCATTTTTCACTGTCAGCGCTCACTTCACGTTAATCTGATCAAGGGAAAAAGAACAGATCTATATTTCATAAGAGTCGTTCTGATTCCCTTGCTGAACAAATTTAAAATCAATCGATCATGCTGCTGCCTCCTGACAGAGATACAGCCCTGGGAGGACAGAGATGAAGAGAGAGGAGGGGAAGGAGGGGTGAGAGGGAGGGAGAGAGTCCAAAAAGAAGTGAGAGAGAGTGGGAAAGGGAGACAGGAAGGGAGAGTGGGAGAGAGGGAGGAAGTGGAGGACAGAGAGAGAAAGAGAGAGAGAGTGAGAGAACAATTAATCACCTCCCACTCCTCCTTCCTCTCGTTCTCCTTCATCTGCCTGTCCCCTGGCCACGCCCACCACTCTCAATCTATATTAACCTGCACTGAATGTACTGGCCCCAGGCCAGCAGCCGGGTTCACATGCAGGACCCAAATTACACACCAGCCAACACACTCCTACGGACACCAGCCGCGCTTTTTGCGTTCACACGCCCTGGGGGAAACAAATACCCCATCAGTACCTAAAGAGCGTGTCGTTTCCTGCCCCTGCTAAAACGGGAGCCCTCTCGTCTGAGGCTGCACAGATGTGCAGGTGGGCGTGTGGCGGGTGGGGCGGAAACGAGGAGCTGGAGCACAAACCTCCCCTCCCATCCTGTTAGGGGAGGAGGAGGAGGAGGAGGAGCAGAGCGGGAGCGGCACGGCGATGCCTTGGACCTGCGCCCGACTCTGCCTCCTAAACAAGACTGTGAAATAAAGAGAGAAGCCACGGCGGATACAACAGCTCCTCGACTAAAAATACTGAAGCGGAGAGCAGTGAGCAGCCAGGTGCTGCGGAGCTGCTAATTGAACTAAATGACACTTTGATGATGTCGTCTCTTGTGACCTTGCAGAAAGAGCGCCGCTGCTTTCGCAAATCTACAGTGGAGAAGTCCTGACCCACGCAGAGCCGCCCGCATATAAATGGGTAGTTAAGAATGAGCCAATCAGAGGCCCTCTTGGCCGGCTATCTCGATTGGACAGGTCAGCTGTTCAGCTGCGAACGATCCTTCCATTGCTTATTTGCTTAAAAGCAATTATCGGTATTGACGTTTAAGAAGAGCGTCCTTTAAGGCCATGAATGTTAGCTCAGTCTATGTGCCTTAATCAAGTACAGGACAATAATCTGGTTAGAGGAGAGGGCAAGGCTGGGCAGAAGGGACTTTAGAATAATCCCAGCTCTCCAAAAAGCAAGTTGATCATATCAACACATGTGGACTGATCAACTAACTGAATTACAGGCTTCAGCCGGGGCACTGTTCATAGACCACGGTGCACATGTCCCATAAGCCTGTTTGTCATTGCACAGTGCAATAACACCACTGCAGTGCTACAGCAGGGACAACATTTTGCAGTCATATTTCATCTCGTCGTGGACTTCAGCAGGCGGTGACGGCTGGTCTTAGAAAGTGAGTTTAAGTGATGAAGTGATTTTAAAACTTAAGGAAACAGCCTAAACCCAGACTGGGCTCATATCAGCAAGGTTTAAATTGCCACATTCCCTGAAAAAGGCATCGCCTGCTAACCGCCTGCTAACTGCCTGCTAACCGCCTGCTAACCGCCTGCTAACCGCCCAGCTGAGGTAAACAGCACTTCCATCAGTGGGACGTCCTCGGACTCCCCGTGTTATCTCCACCTGCACAACTCCCCTCCCCCGCACTCGCCAGTCCAACTGCGCAAACACTAACGTGAGAAGAACAGCTCTTTCAGATCTCCCGGTCAAGGATGACAGGCTCCATGAGGGGAGAAGACATGGTGGGGCAGGGGCTGGAGGAGTGATGACAGGCTGATGGAGAGAGAGCGTGACGGAGAGATGGGTGTGATGGGCAGATTGAGCAGGGGGCGGCGGGAAAGGGGGCGGGGCCTTACGAAGCACTCGGCGGCGTCGTCCATGATGCCCAGCTGGAAGCGCTGCTCGTCCTGGTAGGTCTTGGCCAGGGCGGTGCGCAGGGCGTCAGAGGGCAGCACCTTCTCGCTGCTGAACTGGAACTGGGCGAAGATGCTCTGCAGTTGGGCACACACACACACACACACACACACACACACACTGAAGCTGGGATGCGCACATACACACCCACTCACGAGCCCGCTGCAAGCTTGCAGGGCCCTAGTCAGCACACCCACTCTCCGCGCGACGGTGACGGTGACGTTCACCCTGGAGTCGCACGATTTACCTTCGCACGAGCTTAGCAGCTTAACAATGCTGCCGCACAGGTCGACTCTTAAAGGCGTAAACGCGCTTCATCGACCCGCAATGTCTCCCGACTGTTTCGTACAGGACGGACAAGTCTGTAGATACAGCTCACGGCAACTTCAGCCCATTGTGTAAACTCATTTAGAAGTCTGAAACTGTTAAGCAGTGCTCAATCTACCGGTCAATGACACAGCACTGGCGCTGGTGTCGAACCCCAGCAGAACAAGCACGGTGAGAGGAAACGAGTTCATCTCAGTCCAGGCGGGTGAGCAGCACCAACAGCTGCCGGGCCCGGACCTCCTCTGCACCTCCTCCGCACCTCACCAACACCAAACCCCAGTGATGAAGAAGCCCAGTGACACACCTCCACGGCGGGGAGGAGGGAGGAGGGTTAGAGTGGGGGTATTTGGGGGTATTCCCCAGAGCGGGGGGGGCTGCTACTGTTGGAAGTGGTAATGCAGCATGATGACTGCAGCACTGCACCAAGAAGAGCCAGAGACAGGGAGGAGGGAGGGAGAGAAGGACGGAGGGAGAGAAGGAGGGAGGGAGGTAGGGAGAATGAGAGCTAGCCCATGGAGTGAGAGCTGGGCAAGAGGAATTTTCCACCACCCTGACCATCACCAACTAACAGTGGATACACCAGTTCTGAGTGGATTTTACCTGCGGACATGTTTTAATAAGCTCTGCACATAATAAGATGCACATGCAGATACACACATCCACACACTCAAGTGCCTGCTCTCTCACTCTCACACACACACACACACACCCTGGTCTCTCACTCTCACTCTTACACACACACCCTGCTCTCTCACTCGCACACACACACATTTGTATAGACATTCTCCACTGCACTTCCAAGACATCCCTCTCCTCCTTGGTTAGGGAAACACTCAGGAGAGATGAGGGCCACAGGGAGGTGTGTGGAGTGTGCGGAGTGTGTGGGGAGTGCGGGGTATGTACATCACAGCCAGCAGTCACTCCTCACACTGCTACCAGCTCCACTCTGCCCCAGGAGAGTGTATCTGCCTATAGCAGTCATGGTCAACACACACCCACAGAGTGTGTGTGTGTGTGTGTGTGTGACTTGAACAGTGCTGACCAGCACATACTGACAGAGTGACAGACTCAGGCCGGCTCTGAAGTGTGTGTGTGTACGTGCAGGGTGCTTGGCGGAGTAATGTACAACAGCTGGAGTGCTGGTGGGTGAGGATGGGGACACAGAGGGCAGAGCACGTGATCCCGTGGGAAGAGGATTCGTACAAGCTCACGGACGATCTGCTGATGCAGGCGGCAGACTGAACAATCAGCGCTGGAGTCAGGCAGACGCAGGCAGAAATGGGAACGCACGTGTACACATGCATGTACACACACACACACACACACGCGCGCACGCGCACACACACGCGCACACACACACAGACACACACGCACGCACACACACACACACTCACACACGCACTCACACACACACAAACGCACACACACACACACACACGCACGCACACACACAAACGCACACATACAAACGCACACACACAAACGCACACACACACAAACGCACACACTAGAGGCTTCATTGTCAGTTGTAGGCCCTGAGGCATCGCCTGTGAAATGAGACATTAACCTCCACTCAAAGACACAAGTCTCCAGTTCAGAGTATCTGCACACAGCATCCGCAAGGCTCAAACCCACAAGGACACTGAGAATATGTGCTAACACACACATATGCATGCACTCTCTCTGTCTCTCTTGCCTTCTCTTGCTCTTTCACACACACACACACCCACACCCTCTTATACAAGACACACACCATTACAAAGTAGCAAAAGCACAGCTCAGGTCCTGCTGTTTAAGGCCCATTTATGCGCTAACACCACCCAGCATCAGCCTGTCTGTTCTCTCATACCACCACTGAGAAGTACAGAGACATGATCGGAAAATACGGAGCATGACGCCTGAAAGGGACATATACACACCGTATGAATGACTGTGTATGTTTGTGTGTACGTGTGTGTGTGTGTTTCATGGATTTTCTCTGCTACTGGAGTACAGTCTAGTGAGTTTGCACTGGTGGTGTCCTAGTTTCTATGATATCAGCGTTTACATAGCAGTGGTAGCTTTAGCATGTATGGAGCCTCCCAAATCAAAGACACTGATCCCACATTGTGATATAGCAGTTAATAGATACTGTATTACTGAATTCATTACCCCAACCACATGCATCACATCACACACTCATCCTTGCTTTGGCTCAGTGAGTGTTCAGTAATAAACACCGCCCTGCCTGCATTATTGATGTCTTTGTACACAGTCACTGAAAATTCGAGGTGCTTTGTGGTTTGGTTTTTGCATTTGCAGTAACACAGTCCACCTGCAGCTCATTTACTGCCGGCAGCTACGCGGCGAAGACGAAAACCGCGGTGGACACAGGGACTGCATGTCCCGCCTCGCAATGTCTCCTGGTCAACAATCTGGGAAATTCACCACCGGCTCATGGAATGTGTGGGAGGGGGGAAAAAAGCTACAAATAATAACAATAATAAACAAATAAATAAATCAAAAGCAACATAAAGCTCTGGATGTCGCCGGATTCCACACGGCGCCAAGAGACAGAAAGTAAAAAGACTAAGTAATGAACTATCGGCCATTGTTATTTACCATATGTGCTGTGCATCTCATTTATTTTGTTTATCTGTTTTCAGTTAATGCTTCTCTCATTTGTTAATGCGTCTCTCATAGCATAAGCCCTGCTATGCGGTTTTGCGGAGAGGAGAATGGGGTTTTCGAGTGTGGTCTTCCCAAGGCTTCTTCCTTTCAGCCCAGGGGAGTTTCTCCTTGATGCCATCGTCCTTGTCTAGCTCATTAGCAGTCTAGACCTGTTTGCTGTAAAACTGCTTCAACACAATGTCTATCGTGAAGATTGCTATATAAATAAAACGGAATCAAAATCAACTGAAAGAACAGAAGTGACTCCGGGTGAGACTGCTCAGAGTGTGAGGACACTCGCGGGGTGTCATTGTGTAGGACACTGAACCAGGCAGTGAACAAAATCAGGCCCACCTGAGCACTCAGGCCAGCCAGGGATCCGTTCCCTGGTCAGGGTCCTCGAACTATCATCACAAGCAAATATCATCATCATCATGGCCTTACGACCTTTAACCTCTAACCTTTAGCTTCTCACATACTCCAAGCATACATCAGTGGGTCCAGAGTCTCACTTTTCTGATTTTCATATTATTTTCTTTGTTTCATATTATTTTCAATGTAGTTGCTGAACTATTCACACCAGATACTGAAGATGCCTTAAGAATAATAACTTAATAACTTAAGAGTAATAAGCAAGGAGTTTAGGAGTCTAAATTATGCAATACACCAACTTTTACGAGGACACAGACTTTACTTTTTCATATTTGTTTCAATGCTCCCAGTGTTTCTGTTCTGGCCAATCAAAGTTGAGTATTGTGCTATATTCTCACTCCTAAGCCTCAATGTTACTTCCCTAATCGCTAGAAGGGCAAAAAAGCCCTTTTTTAACAGAATATAGAAATATCCGTCATTGTTGGACGTAAAGAGGCTTAATCCATTATCTGAGAATGGAAGCAAAGGAAAGTGAAAGAGAGAGAGGAGAGCCTGAAGAGAGACAGGCAGAACGAGAGAGAGAAAGAGTGAGACAGAGCGAGAGAGAGAGAGACAGGGAAAGAGAGAGAGAGAGAGAGAGAGAGAGAGAGGAGAGCCCTAAAAGAGACATGGAGAAAGAAAGAGACAGAGAGAGAGAGAGAGAGAGAGAGACAGACAGAGAGAAAGAGAGAGATACTAAGAACTCATAAATCATTGGTTTGAGTGTGTGTATGTGAGTGATGTGTGTGTGCGTCATGGTCTGACTCTGGACAACCAGCCCTGCTCACCTATATGTTTACTGCTGCCTCATCTCCTCATACACACACTTAATTAAGGAAAAGAGAGAGAGAGTGGGAGAGGAAGAGAGAGTGAGAGCACAGGAAGAGAGAGAGGAAGAGAGCAGAGCAGAGAGAGAAAGAGTAGAGGAAAGAAAGAGTAGAGCAGAGGGAGAGAGAAAGAGCAGAAGAGAGAGACAGGGTGGAGCTGAAAGAGATGAGAGAGTGGAGGAAAAAGCAGAGAAGAGAGGGAGTAGAGGACAGTGGAGAAGAGAAAAAGAAGACAAGAGAGTAGAGGAGAGAGAGAAGAGGAGAGAGGGAAGAGAGGGAGAAAGAGAGAGTGGAGGAGAAAATGAATTTCTTACACACACACACACACACTAGAAGGGCATATGGTACAAAGACATATTTCATGCATCAAAAAGTTTTACACCTCAACTTTGTCCTCCCCTTCATCCACACAGTACACTCACGCCTCGCCACATGTAACAAACATTCATAGGCGCCACCATATGTGAGACGGTCTGCTTCTCAAGACATAACCTCCTCTAGCCTGCCAAAGGGATTCACAGGCTCCCCTGAAGTCTCTCTCTCTCTCTCTCTCTCTCTCTCTCAAACACACTCACACACACATCCACTGCACCATAAGGCTCCTCTGTGCTCATATGGCACCAAAGACTGGTGTCTGGCTTCCTTCTCTGAGAGATCCTCACACTACCCAAAAGGGCCCGAGACTCATCCTGTCTCCGTGGGCTCCCAATAAAGCCATCAACAAATTCCAGTTCACTCTGGCCTGAAGTTCCTGTGGAGTCTGCAGAACCCTGCTAGCCCCTCTCCAGTTCAACCACCACCGGGCGTCCATGGCAACGCACAGACAGGCACAGGCCATTATGGCAGCGGGTGGGTGGGGTAAGGGAGTCGTCAGAATGAAGGGTAGCCAAGGTAACAGGGAACCGTGGCAACACTCCGACCCAGAGAAGAGCTGAAGCAGGCAGAGTTTCCGAGAAAAAGAGTTAACAACTGGCAACACTGCAAGGAGACTCAGGAGCACCAGAGCAGCTCTCAAAGTGAGGGAGAGGAGAAGGGAGGGGAAAAAAAGAAGAAAGGATGAAAAACAGTGTATTCATCAGAAGCCTAACAGGGGGGTCCAATTTGCACCCTTTATCCACTGAGGCAAAGAAAAATGCAGCAAGACGATGTTGTTATTTTCAGAAACAAACATCCATGTACAGAATGACAAGATGAAGGCCTTTTAACACAGAGCCGCGGCTAAAATTAGAATCACTCACAGAAACATGTCAGCTTTTAGGCTTCTAGCGGCTAGGCTGGGCCCATAAATAGCACCTGCACATTTATCCTGGAGGCAACAGCACCAGAGAACTGTGTGTGAGCTCATTACATATCATTTACATATATCATTTACATATATCATTTACATATCATATTACATATCATTAAGAAAAATGGTCTGAGCTGTATTTTGCCCTCATGCTCTTACTTGGCTCGCTCTCACTCTCTCACTCTCACATTCTCAAACTCACTCTCAATCTCACTCTTTTTTTGTCACAGCAGGAAATGGCAACAACTTTATCAACAGATGGAGAGAGAGAACAGGGCAGATAATGATGATGCTGACAATGATGAGGAACTAATTCTGGGGCAGAGGAAATGAGACACTCTTCACCCCCCTCCCCCTCTCCCCTCCCCCACACCCTCACCCTACACACCCAGCACACCCCGCACACCCTCACCCTGCTATCACAGCCCAGCCTGGTCGCTCGGCTACTTCAGAGAGGCCAACGGTACACTCACCTTCAGAGCACAGAAGATGCACGAGTCCTCCATGCACTTGTGGTTGGTCAGTTGCCGGAAGCTTCTGCGGAAGATGTCAAGATGCCAAAGGACCTGAAGTTCAAAGGAGAGACAAGAAATGTCAACAAAGAGAGCGACAACAGAAACCTGCCTTTGGGGAGGACGTGTGCTCATGTGACCAATCTGCAGGGAAGAAAAAGATGATTAGAAAATTGATTAGAAGAACCACCATGGCAAACAGACCTATGGTCCACACGTGCTCCACACTACCTCATAACCTTCCCCATCAGCACCTCGCAACTAAAATCAAGTTGGCCCACCACCTCTTTAAATCTGTGCCTCCTCCACACTCACCTTCACTCACCCCATGCAGATCTGTCCATTGCAGCATTACACTACACAGTCCTGTGTGTCTACGATCCTGTGGCCCTGCAGTCCTGTAGCTCTGAGGTCCCGTAGCTCTACATCCCTGTCCCGCGCTCGCTCACTCTGCCCGAGATACCTGCAGTCTTCCGATATCGGCCTCAATTACAGAGACACGGAGTCCTAGAGTGCTAGCTCGCACCACGGAGTCGTCGCCACAGCCCGGGAGCCCAGCACCTCCTCACAGCCCGGGAGCCCAGCACCTCCTCACACAGCCCGGGAGCCCAGCACCTCCTCACAGCCCGGGAGCACAGCACCTCCTCACAGCCAAACTGCTTCAGGTGAGTGCACGGAAAGCCCAGCGGAGGGGAAGAAGATCGCGGTCGGCGCCGGAGCCCCAGCGACAGAGGGAGAGAAGTGAGCACTCGCTGAGAGAAAAGGCAAGTGAGAGAGAGCTGTGATCACAGGACACCCAGAGCGGAGGGAGGGGGGGAGCAAGATAGTTGCAGAGATGTAAAACTATGAAGTGCTGACACTAAAGACAGAAACGGTATGCAGGCAGGAGGTGTGTGTGTGTGTGTGTGTGTGTGGGTCTATTCTCTATGCATGAGCATTGGTCTTCATGGCACTGGCCTGCCACTTAGATTAATTCACATTCACCCTACACAGTTAGACGGAGGGAGACAAGAGGGAGGAGAGAGCAGACAGCACCTTCATGCGCATGCAGCCATCTGGACTTGGAGAAGCTCAACCCTGACCTCTGTCCCCCTCACGCCACACATACACACACACACACACACACACACACATCATACCACGTGCCTCGTGGCTGGAGAGCAGCGCCTAACACACACCTTGAAAAAAGCTGTAGTCTCCATTTACATGGAAATCAGTGACATCCTGCAAACAGCATGAGGTGGACAAGCTGTGCCACATCTGGGGCTGGGGCAGGGGAAGGTGCTGGGGCAGGTGCCCTGCCCTTACCCCCTGCTCCCTTGTTGGACCTTGAGCTCAGTGCACCATGTAGACATGGGTCTCTGCACCACACTAACCCATGACAGATCACTGCCTCATCTCAGCCTCGTCACGTTTAGTGAGGAGCAGATCAAGCTTCATCCAAACACACCTGATGCACCAAGCTCTCCCTCCCAATCCCCCTTCTGCACTCTCACATTATCTCTCTCTCTGCATGGAGGTAGATTATAGCTGCAAACTGCCCCATGTGGAAACAGTCTGCAGAAAACATTACGTTGCAATGTTAGTCTCAAATGGAACATTGCTATTGCTCATTTTGACTCAGAAATGTGTCCAAGCACACACACACACACACGCACGCACGCACACACGCACATACACAGACACAACCCAAAGTGCTGTCACAGCTTGTATGATTCCCACTCTCAGCTATTCTGGCAACAATGTTGGGCATTAATGAACAGTTGACTCCCGTCTCCCAGCAGATCTCCAGTCTCCCCAGCAGATCTCCAGTCTCCCCAGCAGATCTCCAGTCTCCCCAGCAGATCTCCAGTCTCCCCAGCAGATTGGTGGCTTCGTCTCTAAAGCCCCTGCAGTTCAACTGTGGGACTCACCTTTCTGCACCTCCTGCCTACCCCCCTGTTTCTCCTGACCTTCTTAAGGTTGCGCAGAGGGGGGGTTGGCACTTGGAAAACAGTGAGGGGGAGAGAAGGAGGAGGAGGAGGAGGAAGTGAAGCGTTGTGAAGCACATCAGCATGGGAGAAAATGCACAAAAGCCCTGGTGGACACCGAGTAACGCAGCATAAAGATGGGGGCAGCTTACGGCACCCCCTCCATGGACATAAAGATGGGGGCAGCTTACGGCACCCCCTCCATGGACATAAAGATGGGGGCAGCTTACGGCATACAACTTTACATCCTGATAACTGTAGCTAATAGATGCTCTGAGACACAATTTCTGTGCCTATCCTAGGGATTGTTTTCATAAACCAGTCAAGAGAGAAGGAGTGGGGGGGGGAAGGACAGAGAGAAAGAGAGAAGGACAGAGAGAAGGAGTGGGGGACAGAGAGAGAGCTACACACTCCCCATGTGCTTATAAAGCCAAGCTAGTGATTCCTCATGTACAGAGTACAAAAAAACATCTCTACACCTCAGTGGTAAGCACACACATTAATGTAAATATATTTACACCAAGACAAACACGCGCGCACACACACACACACACACACACACACACACACACACTCTCGCTACTGCAACAAACGTGCTAATAGAGACACAGTGGCAGTGTTGGGTTCCATTTAAAAAGCCTAGAAAGCACTGGGCAATGATGGCTGTGGAAGGGCTGCATTAATGCACTAGCCAGTGACCTCCTGTGTGTGTGTGTGTGTTTGTGTGTGCGTGTGCGTGTGCGCATGCGTGTGTGTGTGTGTGTGTGTGTGTGTGCATCCCGCGTGGGCAGGCTGTGATGACTCAGAGTGACAGACGCACTCTCTCCTTGTGCGTCAGTGGCCAATCGATCATCAGCGGCTCCTCAGGGGAAGGTGAGCATGCAACAGTGCACACGGAGAAAGGGCTCCGTAGCCGGGCTGAACCCTCGCTGCTGCCACCATGCTGTGTGTGTGTGTGTGTGTGTCAAACACACTGACAACTCCTCCACCTACACAGTATATAAAATATTACGTAATATACATTGAGACAAAAACTCTGGGACTAATAAAGCAGTACTTTTTGTCTCTTAGCTATAAAATCACAGCACAGCACTTTTTCCTGGGTGTGCCAAGATGTCATTTGTATGAAAATGACCAGTTAGCAAACCCTGGGAAAATAAAACCCAGTATGAATTAAGAAAGGCCCACATATAGAAAGAGGTTCAGTGCTCATCACCACCATCTCTGCATGCTGAGGAAGAGGAAGAGTGACCCCAGAACATCACTCACTGCTTCGAGCTGGATGGGCTCCATGCTGGAGTGAGTGATGCTTCAACACAGGAGCACAAGACTAATGAACGAGAAACAGGCCAGGGTGTGGAAGGTGGGAGAGGAGGAAGAGTGCAGTAAGAAGAGGGGGAAGAGAGGGAGAGATGGAGGGAGAGAAGGAGGTAAGAGAGACAGAAAGAGAGAGAGACCACTCCTCTGAGGAGGAGACGGAGGAAGAGAGGGAGAGAGAGAAAGAGAGAGGGAGAAAGAGGGAGCGACATGGAGAGAAAGCACTCTTCTGAGGAAGAGAGAGGGAGAGAGAGAGTGCACTCCTCTGAGGAAGAGGGAGAGAGAGAGAGACAGAGCACTCCAGAGGAAGAGGGAGAGAGGGAGACAGAGAGAGAGAGAGGGAGAGAGAGAGGAGAGAGAGAGCACTCCAGAGGAAGAGGGAGGGAGAGAGAGAGAGAGCACTCCAGAGGAAGAGGGAGGGAGAGAGAGAGAGGGAGGGAGAGGGGGGAGAGAGAGAGAGAGAGTGCACTCGTGAGGAAGAGCGTTTGAGAGCACCTGCTTCCTGAGGTCGGCGCCCAGCCCTCCTGTCAGTCTCCCACTGTTGGCTCGACCTGCAGCCCGCAGGGCAGTAATTAATATGACCGACATTCTGTTGAATCTTTGTGTGCGAGGGTTTCATTTTGTGGGAGCTGTGAGAGAAGCAGTTCTAATTAAACCTTTTTGTTTAATTCTGTGAAGTGTTGTGATCACGCTCCCTCTCACCTACTGCTTTCTTCTTGGGTCCCTCTTTAGATCCACCTAAACGTCTCACGTAATGAACCACAAAGCTTATTTGTTCTGTCTAAATAGATGAAACTTCGCATAAGTCAAAAACAGACAAACGTTAATATGTAAACAATGGTGTTCTCTTACACATTAATTATAATCACCACAAATCCCTGAAATATAGATTTAAATAGACAAGGACGAGCCAGACATCACATGAGAACGCTTCATATCTTACCAAAACTTTGTGACTGACAGCTCATGACCTAGTTTATCTCACTGTGGAAAAAAGGCCCATCAGTAGAGACATGATTGATGTGGGCCCTCGTCTCTCAGAGCATGCCTGCCTTTCTCCCCTCTACTCTCTCCCCCGCTATGTCCCTCTCTTCCCCTCTCTCCCTCACTCTCTCCTATGCTCTCTCTCCCACTCTGTCTCTCCCTCCCTCCACCCCCTCATTCTCTCTCTCTCTCTCCCTCTCTATCCCTGTCTCTCTCCCCTTCCCGCTCTGTCTCTCTCTCCCCATCTCTCTCTGTCTCCCTCTCCCCCTCTCTCTCTGTCTCCCTCTCCCCCTCTCTCTCTGTCTGTCTCTCCCACCTCCCTCTCTCTATCGGTCTCTCTCTTGCCCCCTCTCTGTCTGTCTCCCCCCTCTCTCTCCCCCTCCCTCTCTCTCGGTCTCTCTCTCCCCCTCCCTCTCTCTCTGCCCTACTGTCTCCCTCTTCTCCCTCTAAGCAGAACAGTATCTGAGAAAAAGCTTTTGATTCACGCTCATATCTGAGGGAGTGAAAGAGCCCCCTAGTGCGCCATCACAAAAACATCAAAACAGCCCGTCAGGCTCCCCAGCACAGTCCGTTTTCCGGCAGGTTTGATATTCTGAGGGGGCCTGCCTGCCAGGGGCCGGGCGTTCCTTGTAGTCGTTCGTTCCCTTTCAGGGCATCCCATGATGCACGTCTTCGTTCGTGTTGACTGAGCTCATCAAACTATGCCACCCTTTCTTTTCTCTCCAACCCGTCGAAGATCTCTCGACAACAGCACTCTTCAGTCTTAATAAATCATCCCTTTTTGACAAGACAGGGGCATGAAGTCAGGCGACAGCCCCCTGCAGCCTCTGTAGAGGGATCTCAAGGCCACCGCCCAGACCGCCCGGGCCACCGTCAACCCTAACAGCCAATGAGGGGTTGCCAGGTGCCCAACCAGGACCAGAAAACCCTCCAATCTGGGTCAGTGCACAGACGTGTGTGTGACACATATGGGCTTTGGGCTGGCAGTGTGTGGCATGTTTGTGGGGTCACACAGAGGGACACCAGGGAGGGCTCTAGGGAAGTAGAGTGGGAGGGCGTGGGTGTGGGGGCAGTTGTCCAGGGCGTGACCGCGGACTCTGTGGTAGATAACGGGCCATGTTCCCACGGTCAGCCTTCCTCCTCCAACCTGGCACAGCCAGAGAGCCGTCCTATGTGTGTGCATGCAAATGATCTGCAGGTTTTGGGAAGTATCTGCAGATATATAAAACGCCATTAGCTCTTCAATGCACAGAAAACATTTCACAAGGTCAAAGTACAAAAAAAAAAAAAGAAGAAGAAAAAAAAAATACTATACGCTAGCAAAACTTTGGAGTCTGCTAAAAACCCTTCACACTAGCAGAGTTCTTTGGAGGCTTAACTTTTCTCCAGACATCCAAAACCACTTATATTTCTCCACTTATATTCTTGCCGCTTCATCACTACTCCACTTTAGTCAGCGAACAGCTCCATCATGTCATCCCCGTCAGGTCCGGAACGGGAGCTCACGTACGCGGTTAAGCAGCAGCACACGCAGCGGACGAGCTGGACCACGGGTGCACGGCTGCCGCGTACGGCTCGTCTCCTGACCTCCTCCTCGGAGGCGTCCGCCCCTCCCTCCCTCCCCCCTGCCCTGGCAGTGGGCACTCGTTCCTGCTTCCGGGGGCCGTTCGGAGCGTCCCTGACGCACTCCACGGGAGACGATTAGTCTCCAAACAGAAAGCCGCCATTTTAAAAGAGCCGCTTCCTGTCCTGTCTGGAGGCCGTGTTGCTAAGCCGCGCTCGGTTCTGCTTGGTGCTGATAAAGTGTTGCGAGCACTCTTTTCCAAGCCGCCCCCCACGGCTTTCTCGATATTGTAATGTGAGATTCCCACAAACAGCCAGATGTCCACACACACTCCAGACGGGATGACTGGAAGTGCCTGCAGCCCTGGCTGGTCTTTATCTGTCAGGGTCCTACCCACCACTGGCACACACACAGTAATCATCTAAAATAAGCAGTTTGGCTTAGCAAGCTTGTGTGAATATCAGCCAGTTAAATGCACACGACCCTACGGTGCCATAGGGAGGAAACTTCAAAACGGATATGGAACTATTAATGAACTCAAACAGGTTACAGCTCATTTGTTTTGAAAGACTAACTGCACACAAGCAGGAGCACAGAATTATTTGAAATTCAACATGCCAATCAAGTCCTCTCAGAGCTGACCAATCAGGGAGGGCTTTATAAAGCGGAACACAAAGACAAATTTAAGCCATGTCACTCATGAAAAATCTGCTTCAGTAACTTTAAAATGTCCTCAATGCCACAATTTTTTTGACCAACTATAATTCTTATTAGATCATGCTATTTGCATCATATACATGAATTACCATAATTAGTATGGATATTAATGTGTCTTTGAGGCAACGTTAGTTTCGTTTTCTGTGGTGACGTGATGCACTCCTGGTGTACTTCCCAATTAAGGCTGATCAAAAATGATCAAAGGATTCCTTTAATCATTTGAACAGACTAATTATTTATGGAACTTTCTAAAGATGAAAAGCTTTCATTTAAGGTCATAATTACAAAAGTCTCTCATTCTGTTTGACAATGATTTTTTGCAGATTAGTTACTTTTTAAAGCACAGAATCAGGTATTTCTAACACAGGAAGTCCAATGCATTTCCAGGTATCTCAACCTCTCCAATCTCCAGGTATTTCCCATGTGATTATATAAGCTTCTGGGGTGTGAGCAGACATGTGAAAAATGGCCTTTTAACTGCTGCAATCATTATAAAAGCTGGATTTGTTCACGCTGCCCAGCAGAGGTGGAGATTAAATGGGGCGGTGGGGGTGGTATGATTCGTGCCAGCCGGCACCACCCGCCATGGAGACTGCCGTGACCACGCAAATTCACGCCTGGCCCCCAGTCAAGGACACAGGCCACAGGGTCTAACGAACCCTGCCGAGGCTTAATGCCCCCCTGCTGATTAGGAGGAGGATGGAGGAGGATGGAGGAGCACACGGCAGCTGCACAGCCAGAGTAGAAAAACCAGCCACACAATCATGGCCAACACTAATTGGCAATTTAAAAAAAAAAACAGCTAAAAAACCCCACCATAACTGGAAGTGGATTCAGGATAAACATATGTTGGGTAATGACACTCGCCTATTATTTAAAACATTCTGAAAGTTCTGATAAACGGTCAGCTGTATCCTGGCAATCATTCGATTTCTAAAGAGTCTGTCCACAAATGGTCCTCTCGACTGAAGTTCTTCAAGATTGCAGCTTTAAAAATACTGCATTGAGGTGAAGCAGAGAGGTTAAGGAGGGAGGTGATGCAGGGAGGTGGAGGGTGGAGGTGATGCAGGGAGGTGGAGGGTGGAGGTGACGCAGGGAGGTGGAGGATGGAGACAGGCTTGAGCTGCCTGTCCACATTTAAAAACAGGGGGGAAAAAAAGTGTTGCTAAATGTAGAGCTTTTTATGGCATTTATGATGGTATGAGAGGCGGGAGGGTAAAGACATGGGAAATGTACTGTAGAACTTGGAGGCTTAAACTCTTACATCTCTGCAAGAGTTCTTGAGGGCTTTTTCTGGCTGGCTTCCTGCGGTATGGAGATAGGGCACAAATAGCGCAGGTCTATAAATGGCTCCAGGCTCCAGTGCCACGTTTTCTGGTCTTATGGCGGTTTCTAAAGCACAGGAGCTCAGCAGCTCAAGGCCCACAAGGCCTACAGGTGCTTGTTCTGACCATGCACCACAATGGGAGACATCGTTAGTGAAATCCGGGGAGACCAAGTGAAATGTAATGAAATCGTGAATCAGTTGGTGTTTCATAAACATTTGTACAACACACCTGTAAGGCTGTTTCTAATATAAGGGATATAAAGTAGAGAACTTAAAAAAGATGCTTAAAAGCTCAAGAGAAAATAGCCTAGACACACACTCTCACACACACACACACACACACAACCGTGTTCAGCTGTTTAGTGCACTGCAGCAAAAAGCCCGCCAAAATCCCATTTTTGTTCAACCTCAATCCGGCATCCAGCATCCCGAAGGATTAGTATGATAATCATAATCCACTTTTATTTCCCATAATCTATTAATATATCCTTTTGTGGGATGAGGACCAGACCTTTGCTCCCACACCTGCTCTGTTTAAGCAGCATCGCTAAGGAGAGACGTTCAGGCCCCTCCCACTCGGCTCCCTCACTCTGCACATGCCCGAGTCTCAGTTTCTCATGGTCTCCTACTTCTCATGGTCTCCTACTTCTCATGGCTCTAAGTTAGACCGATGTCCAGCCATGCTGCCCATTGCCTCTACAGACTTTGCCATTGTGCAGTTTCTCATATCTGTAAACATGCTGCAGTTTGCTACATGTACAATGAGAATAAAAGCGCCATGAACGACATCAGTGTACGAATCTCTGACCTGGTTGGGCTGCATAACGTTAATTACATAACCTATAATAATATAGCGGTTGCAGTTCAAACACAAACACATGGAAACACACTCGCGCATGGCTGCAGTTCATCTTTCCATGTCAACGTCCCCCTCACCATGTCCCACCTCTGTCTGTGTCTCGTGTCTCTCGCTCTCTGTCCTGCACATGTGCTCCCGCAGTACGGCTGGCACTGACTCCTGTCCAATGGGTGTGCGGAGTTCGGTAGCGGAGACGAATACTTTATTTATGGCCAGACAGACTAGACAAAGAATGGCGTAAGTAGGATTGGCCTACAGGGAAGACCCTGTTAAAGCTAAACATGGACTAGAAACAGAACGGGAGAAAGAGTGAGAGAGAGCGTAACTGCATGTCAGTTGTACTGCATGTCGGTTGTACTGCATGTCAGTTGTACTGCATGTCAGTTGCATGCGTACACTCTGCAGAAGCCCCATGCAAGAGGCTAGAGCCCAACGAACCTTTTCGCCTAACCGGGCATCTAGCGATCTGCCCGTGGGGCCCAGTTTGCGTGGTGATGAGGGAGTGTCGCCGGCGCCCCCTACCTGCAGCGCGCTGTTCAGGAAGCAGCTGTTCTGGCCCGGCTCATTGCTCAGGCCCTTGCTGGGAGCGATGGAGGTCATGGTGCGTGGCGTGGACATCCCCTGCAGGCCGCCGCCGCCGCCTCCGCCCGAGGCGAAGTAGTTCCGCTTCCACGACATGGGTGGCGCTCGGCTCCGCCCGTCACCAGCGGGGCCGCTGCCATCCCCTGCTGGGCATGCGGGAGGGCGTGGGCATGGTGAGGTGGCGACGGGGGCGAGGCCGTTGGGCGTGGGCGGGTGAGGTACTGCAGCAGGGCGGGCGTGTGGGTGGGCGAGAGTGAAAGCAGCGCCGTCTTGTGTGCGTGCGGGTCCTATGTCACTCCCATGTGAGGGTGAATCTGTGCAGGGGTGGAGTGGACGTGTCCACAGCGGGACGCCCTCCTCAGCTCCAGAGGATTGAGAACGATTAGAAAGGAAGAGAGAGAGAGAGTGGAAGGGCGCTAACAGGTGTGCAGCGGGCTGCTACGTTCCCCCTCTCTCTCTCTCTCTCTCTTTGGGGGGAGGTCATTAGTGAAGCCTTGTCCCCCCACAAAATGCCTGGTGGTCACAGCTAGTCTGCTCCCCACACCTAAGAAGATGAAGTTAAACTGCAGTGAGTGGTGGAGTTTAAGGCCGGGTCCTTGCTGTGGAGGCAATGTTTGGATGGTTGTGTGTGTGTGTGTGTCTGTGTGTGTTTCTGGTGCAAATGAGTGTGTCCTTCGGCAGCAAAGCCTGGGTCCTCTTTTTCCTCGCAGTCCTGTAGTCCAACCCTGAACACCTCACCCAGCCTGTACAGAGAGAAAGAAAAACACATTATGTCAGTGGCTCTCTACCCTAAATTAAACGAAAACTAGGTCAAATCTGTTTGGAAGCAATCTTGAGTGAAAAAAAAAAACACAGCCAGGGACAACTTCTCTTATTTTCACCTCACACTCCTTTACACACTAAATGGGCTCTTTTCTGCCCCTCTGCCTCTCTCATCCTTTATTCGTAACCTGGCAAAGTCCCAGCTGAGCGAGAGAAAGACGGGGGGAGAGAGAGAGAGAGGGAGAGAGATCTCTTCGCGCACGCTGTGTTGAGTGACATCACCGTGGTGGGCGGAGCATGAAGAGCACAGCCTGGCCCATTAGCCAAACGAGCAGAATCTCTCCCAGCAGCCATCGGGTCACCCCGCAGGCCCGGCGAGCGTGCCTGCCCGTCCGCTCCCTCAGCCGTCCTTAATGAGCGGCGCCGGCTACCTCTTTAACCCAGCAGCCACCAAGCCCCCCGTCTAATTACAGCTGGAGTTATCAATCAGCCCCTGGCAGGCTAACGGAGGGGCCTAATCACCTCTGGTCAGCACGCCAGTAAACACTCGGCACAAGCGCCCTAGCACACACCACGCCGGCCTCCGCCCAACGCACGTCCACGCAGGCCACGCCTCCCACAGGCCATGCCTCCCACTCCCCTTCAGGTTCCCGGAGCTGGCCCGTGGCCAGCAGAACGCTGCCAAGCTCCGTGGCAACAGAGACGTCTTGGCACAGGCACAGAGGCCGGTGGGATTGCATTGGGGAGGGAGGGCTGGTGAATAAAGCACCCGCTGCCCGTAACTACTACAGCTCCACCCTGCGGTAGGACAGGATACGGGAAGAACCTCAATATACCACGATTTAAAAAAAAAAAAAAAACACACACCTCACCTCAACACACATCATTAATAAAAGATTAAGTCCTTCTGAAGACAGATGAGGACGCGCCAGAGATTGTTCGTCTCGGCGTTTGGGTTCTTTGTACGGTAAACAGGTTCAGCTGCGAAGGGTGACAGGAGCACACGCGCAGGAGCGAATCGCGTCCGTCCGCGCCCTACATGGCACTTGAACTGAAACCATTATGCTGCACTGTGCGTCAGGGGGAGATGCGGTGACTAACAGAAGGAAGACTGCAGAAGGACAGCTGTTCGTCTGGCCCGGGAGATGCGCCGTTCATCCGCCTTGAGCAACGTTCTTCTATCGTTAGATAAGCGCTAAAACAGAGCCAAGCTGCAGGCTCTGCTAATCACGAAATACGCAGTTAAACGGATTCCTCAAAATAGCTGGGCGTTTCCCTGCTCTGCCATATGCTGCCTCACTGAACCTCCAAAACAAGCCGCCCACTCTTCCAGGCCCATGCTGCAACTACCGCCCGTTTCCAGGAGACGAGAAAACGGCACGGTGGGACCTGCGATGGTCCGGGGGACACAGAGACGAGCAAGCCAGCTTCGTCTCTTCTAGTCAGCGAAACAGGTGCAAAACAACCAGATGTGACGGTGATAAAATGGCCACCTCCTTAATCTGCGCGTGCCAAATTGTACCACATCCAGCCATCGTCACACCGCTCCCGGTGCCTCAGACTTGTCGGGGCTAGACCGAACCCGACGGGATTGAGGACCTCGTTACCAACACTGCAGTCACGAAGCATTCTGGTTCCTGAGTACAAGCTACCGGCTACTAACGCAGGACGTTTAAATGAGTGAGTGAGAGATAGAGACAGAGAGCGAGCAAGAGAGAGAGAAAGAGAGACGCAGAGTATGACTTTGTCCTTCTGGAGTTGGTGTAATCAGACGAAACAGAGCAGGCACCAGTCCTGAGCCTGCCTGCAGTTTCAGATGGAGAAACAGCCCTTCAGGTTCAGGTTAGGACCCGCCTGGCGCAACTCCAGCTGATGCTACCGCTCCCCCTCACGCGCCCCGGCCTGCTCGCCTGCCCTGCCCCTCGTACGGGTGCGGGTCTAGCCCCGCGCTCAGTCCCCCCACCCCAGCCTTCCCCGCGGGCCGGCTGCTGAGAGAGCATGTCTTCCACCGCCTGGGAAAGCGTGGACAGCCGGCGAAGCCCTACGAGAGAGAGAGAGCCTGAGGGGCAGCAGAGAGGCGGAGCTCTCCTGTCCCACTGCGCTCGGGCAGGATGGAGCCGCGGGGGACAGGCAGGCACGGGTGTGGCACGTGGGCGGAGCGGATTTCACTTCCGCCCAGGAGCCGTGTCACCAAAGCGGTTTGTTTTTTCCTTCTTCGGCAGCCCCGTTTCTTCTGCGCCAGGCGTGAGGGGGACGCATGGGACGACCTGCACCAGTGCGCATGCAGGCTGGGACATCGCGTGCGCTGCCTTCATTATTCCTTTTTTCAACTCTGCCTCATCTCCAGTGGCTTCGGTCCCGAGTGAAGTCTTCTAATTTCCCACTGCAATGCTGAAGATTTTCTGTTCTCCCAAAAAAAATAATTATCAGCTGGCATGACCTGAACAGCAGCTGGTGATGGCATTAATATGGCATTATGTAATCAGCACTTCCACAGTGACTGGGACAAGCTGAATTAAACTCAGACACTCTCACCATCCGAGACACATTACTACTTGGATCATTCGGCTCCTCCAGGGCAGGACCACCACCCCCCGCCCCGCAAAAACGTGACACCATTCCCCTTTTTTTGCAGACATGCTGAAAATCAGAGCGCCCCCACATGGCCTGAGGGCTCATTCCTTCAAAGCAGACGAGGGACAGAACAAAGTACAGCACTACTGGGGACAGTACAGCACTACTGGGGACAGTACAGCACTACTGGGGACAGTACAGCACTACTGAGGCACTACTGAGGACAGTACAGCACTACTGAGGACAGTACAGCACTACTGAGGCACTACTGAGGCACTACTGAGGACAGTACAGCACTACTGAAGACAGTACAGCACTACTGAGGCACTACTGAGGACAGAACAGCACTACTGAGGACAGTACAGCACTACTGAAGACAGTACAGCACTACTGAGGCACTACTGAGGACAGAACAGCACTACTGAGGACAGTACAGCACTACTGAGGCACTACTGAGGACAGAACAGCACTACTGAGGACAGTACAGCACTACTGAGGCACTACTGAGGACAGTACAGCACTACTGAAGACAGTACAGCACTACTGAGGCACTACTGAGGACAGTACAGCACTACTGGGGACAGTACAGCACTACTGAGGACAGTACAGCACTACTGAGGCACTACTGAGGACAGTACAGCACTACTGAGGACAGTACAGCACTACTGAGGCACTACTGAGGACAGAACAGCACTACTGAGGACAGTACAGCACTACTGAAGACAGTACAGCACTACTGAGGCACTACTGAGGACAGTACAGCACGACTGAGGACAGTACAGCACTACTGAGGACAGTACAGCACAAATCAGTGTAAGCAGGCAGGGAGCTCCGCCCACACAGCCTCACGCTGAGGAACTGGACAACCAGACAATTTCTGCAGTTGTAATGCTGCTCTTTACATCTGTATACATCCCTTATGTACATCAGACAGGGTTTATGTACCCTATTTGCATATGGGTTTATGTACACAATAATATTCTACTGTGTGTGTGTGTGTGTGTATATTGGTCAAAAACAACTAAGCAACCATTAGTATGTATATGTCTGCATCTCCTCCTCTCTGACTCATCATCCTCACCATTCTCCAGTGACAGAAATGCGAGGTGACGCGGGCACAGAGCAAGCACAAGTGCGTGTGTGTGTGTGTGTGTGTGTGTGTGTGTGTCTGTATATTTATGCATGTGTATCCAGTGGATGGGGGTCTCGAAAAGCATCTTGGCAAAGTCACCATGGAAATACAGCTCTGCACAAACAGTGTAAAGTCTTGGCAGATGAGAGGAAGATGAGATGAGAGATGAAGACCTGATCTTGATCCCAAGCTCTGGAGCGAGCCCTTCCACAGCGCTGAGAGCATCGCCCCTTTCCTGCCTGGAGAATGTTTGGCTTCATTAGCCCGCCTTCACGAGCTCATGTGCTTACACTGCATTAGCTCACGGTGTTGCTGAGGACTCGACCCAACATGAACAAAAATCACACCCCCATTTTCGTTCACGCAAAAGCAAAACCTCGAATTCCTTTTGCACATATTATAGGAGAAATGTAGTTATTTCACGCAAGTAATTGACTTATATTGAGCAGTGAAAAAGAATGACATTTAGCAAGATTACTAGAATATTCCATGGACTCGTCAAATCTGGCCTTTGCTTCTCCTGTTCTTTCAAGAAAAAAAAATTCTCTAAACACCCAAGGGAGGTTTTCGTTTAATAAAATGCAACATGATTAACCTCTTCAAACCTTTTTTGCATCTCTGCATTTAAAGAGCGGGGACTTGCATTGGCTAACGACATACACAGGCTGTAGGGGTCTGGGAGAAAGGCAGAGATGGGGGGAGCGCGTGGTGATTGGAGCTGGGGACGTGGACACGCCACTCGCCAAGAGAGCTTGAAGGTGCAACATTGTAATAATATTGGATTAAACATTTCTGCATCTAACTAGAAATGAAGGAGTGTAATGTTTTATATTGGTGTAACGGTATAAATTCCTATGGATATTCTCAGCCAAACAGTCCCAGCTAAACTGAAACATGCTCCCCTTTACCAACAGCCATACGTGGAGCAACTAATGACAAATGCAGTTCAGTTGGCAGGTATAGAAGCAAAACATCAAGAAATGAATAATCTTTGCACACACAGGCATGCACAGAAATACACGGTGCCCTAAGCAAACATAAGCCTCGTGGGCCACGATGACGTGACTCACATGGCAACATGGTGGTGACTCTGGGCCCCTCTCCGTGTGTGAGCATCTGGCTTTGGTGTGTGTGGCGTTCACAGAAGGAGTGGTCACAACGCTAGTCATGTGCTTGGGCCTCTGTGTGTAGCTCAGCACCTGGAGATGCCCTGAGCACTGAGTCACGTGACGTCTTAGCAGCAGGGGATCTCCACAAAGATCAGGGACACACTTGCCAAATTTCCCGACCACCAAGATCCTCCAACTCCTCACCACGAATGTCACGGCTGCCGCAGTCCATGCAGTTTCCGTCTTACACCCCCCCCCCCCACCACCACCACCACCACCCCCAACACTGAGTAATGGAGAATATTGGCAGTGCTGAGTAATTGGGAAGACTAGCAGTGCTGATTAATGCTAGCTCTCTGCTCGTCCAAACGCGCGCCAGGGAGCTAATGCACAGACCATGACTGGGCAGCCTGGTCCCGGGGCATTGAGGGTGTGGCCATGCGTGTCCTGGGGCCTGCTAGCCGGGGTGAAGCAGGGAGCGATGAAGGCCTGCTCTGCAGATCTCCTCTAAAGCAGCATGCGCAGTGTCGGGGAACGCAGAGGCTGAAAAAGCGCAGGCTCAGCAGAAGCGTGGGAGTTCGGGTGCTGAGGCTCTGCCACTGATGCATATTGATGATGGTGGGTTACTGGAATGTAAAGCTTACAGAGAGACTTGCACTGGGGGGGCAGACTAAACCCTTTAAACAACACTTCAAGTAGACCAAAAGTATGCTAACAATCGCAATACTTTAGAACAAGGCACTCGTGTCCAATAAGGGCCTTTGATACGGCAGGTGTCGTTTCTAGCTGCAGGGATAATTGGAGTTTGGCACCATAAACAAGTTGACATGACGTCAAAATAAACGCATGTTCATTTCTCTCTCGCATCCCCTACCATTTTCCTGTGGTTCAACATGGCCTCTTTGGACTGTTAATAGATTAATGGAGTGAAGAGCTAAATAATGGTGCCCTGGGCAACAGCAGTGACGGTGAGAAGGGGAATATTCACAGATCTGGTTCAACATACAGGATGAGGAAGGTCTGAAGGCCTGTGATGACAATCAGAACATCAGTTTCCACAGGTTGAGTCATCAATGCTACTACTGAATGAGATTAGGCAGTGTTCAGTGACATCAGATCACCAATTTGCGATGAAATCTCAGTTAAGGGCAGCCCTTATTCAGCTTCTGGTTATGGCCGTGAGAGAGAATGACGTCAAAAGTTATCTAGTGCAATAATTTACGATGCCACCTCCAAAGAAGAGGAGCAGCAAACCCAGACACACCACCTGTGTGGTTTCAGACAGAGATGGCAAGCGATTTCAAGCAAATCTGGGACTTGATTGGTGGTCATCTGAATGAAATAAAAAGACTGGTGAAGAAAGATTTTAACCACCGCTAAGAAGTAAGGCAACAACTGGGCGAGGTCAAAAACTGCGGTGATTTCGAGAATGCTATCATGGATCCTCAGATCGGCAATATGGACATTTAAAGACATATGGAGAATGAACTGAATGTGCTGAGAGATAAATTTGATGATCTGGAAAATCGCTCTGGAAGGAACCGATGCCTGGTCAGTTTCCCCGAGGGAGCTGAGGGGAAAGATGCAGCCTGCTTCCTGGAAAAGTGGTTTCCTAACATCCTCAGCACAGAACAAGACCTAAATGTCTGAGACAGAGTGAAGACGCCACACGCTTCAGCAACGGCCATCAGCACACGAGAAGCTGCAGGCAGTTGTAAACCAATTGCTTCAACTACAGTGGCAACTTCCACATCATGACCTCCCTATGACACGTCTACAGACAAAGCTGGCCTCCTCATCTCTTTGAGAGCAGCTTTGTGACTGTGGTCTCTCTTACGGTATGACCACACTTCAGATCACCGTCCCAGAGAGCAATCGATCCTTTAGCTCAAAGCAGACAACAGTCACTTGGAAATTCACCATCCAATTGTACCCATGTAGAGCCCAGGGATACATGAGCTTCAGTGTCCTTTCCAGTACTGAATTAGGTCTTGTTTTCATGCTATGTAGCTGGTTGTGTCCACCTTGACAGATCTGATCAGCTAAAATAGATTAAAGATTTGACTTATAGTTGAAATGTGAATTCACTCGTCTCCCACAAGACCTTTACTCATTCACTGAAACGAAACTAGTAATTTCTTCCTTTTTTAAATATACTTTAAACCTTGACAGTTTGGTTCTGTGTTCGCCTCAGAAAGGTACTATTTTATTTAGTGTTTGGGCTTTTCTGTGGCACGTCATCCTGCTCTTATTCTCTGGGTTATTTCGGTTTCTAAGATTAGGTTTGCACTGTGGGATATAATGGCATAAAGTTGCAAGCAAGTGCTTATGCAATGTTTCACAAGTGAGTTAGTTTACACTCTGGAGAAGTGTTAGGGGCTAGGGACAAGCAACGCTGTGTTCTCTTTTGTTTGTGCGTGTGTGTGTGTGTCTGTTAATAGATTCAATTAGCGCTTTTGGTATGGCTAATAGCCCACTGGTGTACATGTATCTGTTTATCTTATTTAGACAATGCAAATGAATGAAGTCAAATATGGATACTTATACTGGAATGTGAATAATGTGAATGGTTTCAACGATACTGTAAGAAGAAAGGAAGCTTTAGTCTTTCTGAAAAAGGAAAACGTAGACATAGCTATATTTTAAGTGTAATTGAGGCTCATCCAAGTTATACCCATCATCTTAGGTTGGCCTGACAATGACCTGGGAAATAGTAGATCTCCTCATTGAGTAGTCGGTCAAGAGGAGCAGCAACATCAATAAGTAGAAGGGTCCACTTTTGGCTAAAGTGACCTGGAGAGGAGCATTTAGGGAGATACGTCATATTAAATGGCTGTTTTGTCTGAAGGGTTGTAAAAGGCCCTCAGTTCTTTCACAAGCTCTTTTCAAAGTGACCCTCTTCATGAAAATATCTGATCATGGGGGATGATTTTAACCTGGACACAGTAGTCAGGGCCTCCTCCAGGACACTGATGCCGACATCAAAGGACACAAAACTTTACACTCATGCTTGTAAGGTACAGGATATGGAGAGCTCTGCAAACATCTCAAAATGAGTTTCCTTCTTTACTTTCATGTCTATAGACACCTGACTTTGTTCATGAGAGGAGGGAATACTTAGTTGGATCATGTGAAAGTCGCAAAAACATTGATCATTAAGACGAAACTCAAAGTTTAAAATGCTGGTGATTTAGTGCACTTATTTTATGAGCTTCACAATGTTTCTAAAAGCAAATATCAATGACCTTTTGAACCTGAATGGAGGTTCATCACCTGCAGTTGTCTGGGAGTTACTGAAGGTTTTTCAAGGGGTCAGATTGTTTCCTACACATCTGTTAAGAAGGAGCAATATCTCAAAAAAATTAAATTAATACCCTTGAAAGGAAAATAAAAACACCTGAAATTCAACATCAATTAACTAAAGACAACATTGTTCTGGAGAAATGAATATAAAATATTGAAATGAGATTATGACGTACAGGTTCACTAAAGAGGCAGAAGATGCCCTTCATAGAAGCTAGCAATGGTGTGGTGAGCATGGGCATAAAACAGGAACATTACCAACATGGCAAATTTGAACAGAAGAATCCTCCAGATCAATCAATCACCTCAATACGGCTGACTAATAATACCCAATTATCAAAGCTCCCAAACTCATTCATTTGGAAATTATGCCATTTTATTAAACCACACTGCAGACATCTCAAGGGGAAGTAGGAACTAAAATTCATGCTTTTTTGGAACAGACTGAACTTTCCATCACTAGCAGATGATAGCAAAGAATTCCAAGAGGCAAAAGTTTTTGAGATTACAGCAGCCTATTACTAAACTCTTTACTGGAAAATCACCAGGTTTAGATGTTTTCATGAATGACTTTTACAAAGCCTTCCTTCCATAATTGAATGATGCAGTGATGAATATTTAAACCTATGCTCATATGACATTGCTTACCTCAGAGTTAAAAGTCACTGCCTCGAGGCTTGAATGAGAGGTCCCACAGCTAGACCAAACAAGCTTTAGTCACAACCTTTCTTCCTTTGATAATGTTCACAGACCTTTGAATGGTATATACACTTACCAAACCAGGCCAATTTCTGCTACTAGCTATGTCGAATGGTCCTATTTATTCACGGTACTTCAAAGAATCCATTTTTGTCCAAAGGTCCTTAATCTGGTCAAAATGCTTTATCACAACCCCAGGGTAGTAGAACACACAAAAATGCAATATGCCCACAGTCTGCCTTAACGTGGGGCACACGACAAGCAGGCTGTTTGTCCCCACTTTTATTTGCTGTCGTAATCGCGCCATTAGCGATAGTGATTAGATCTATTCCTCTATTCATTGCTTCATAGCGTACAACTCCCCATGTTCCTTCACCCGATGCTGAAGATTTACTGCTATATCTTACTACATAGGACTCCCCTCTACAAGCCCTAATTATGTTGCAGCAAGGCTATTGGTCAGTATCGGGTTATAAAGTAAACATGAGCACAAGTGTGATTATGCATTTAACTGCGCTGTCATAATAACTTACCAAAGTGACATTCTCTTCTCTTGGAGTGATAAGTTCATTTATCTAGGCTTGCCGATATCTAATGATGTTGTTGAGCTGTACAATTTAAACCATGCTCATTTACTCAAAACTATTGAGGATTATATATACTGATGGAAACTACTACCCGTTTCATCTTGAAAAGCAGGCAGTTTTCTGTAGAATGGGAGGGCACCTGGAGTTAATTAAAAAAATGCTGTTTTGACTATCACAAAGGAGGACAGACCTCTGTACAGATTCCAGACCTCTGTTTATTTCCACTTCTCTGATATCTCTCTTGCCTCCTCTTTCCTCTCTCTCCCTCCTGCCTCTCCTCTCTCTCCCTTCTCTCTCCCTTCTACCTCTCTCCTCTCCCTTCTGTCTCTCTCCTCTCCCTTCTGTCTCTCCCCTCCCTCCCTCTAGGTGATATAAATGCAGACAAGACTGTAAGGACATTGTCTCGCATGTCTATGGCCAGCTATCTGCACTCCAAGATGATCCCATTTCCACTGCTAACGTAAAGGAGGGAAAAGACCTGGATTGTGCTCTCCAGTATGATGTGTGGGAAATGACCTGTGAAAATTCACAAACTTTATGACATAATAGCCACCATAAATGAATCCAATTTAAAACAATACACCAGGTATACTTCACTCCTGAAAGGCTGCCCAAAATTAATACCAGCTGCATTCAATATACAATCCGAAATGCAAGCTGGGAGTTGGTGACAGAAATTAGAAATGTTTAGACATGGACCCTCGTCTCCAAGGATCCCCTTGTGAGCCCAGGAGTCTATATTACAAAACTAAAAAGGTTTAACCCTTAGATTTATATAACAGCTCTCTTTGCTGCAACTTTGTGGAAATCATCTGATCCCACTAACATTTCTACATGGTTAAAATGTATTTCATTATATGCCCTCCCAAGAAAATACTGTTTATTGTTAAATAAATAAATACTGGAATGGTTGTGTTACTGAACATCCAGGACAAAAGTCTCATGAATCATCTAATACTAGGTTTTGATTTCTGAATGGACTCGGTTTCTTGTGTATATGGTTCATCTCCACGCCAAACCTGCTCCACTCGGCCTCCCTCGGTATGCACTGCTGGGGTAAGAATGTTAGGGTAGTGCAGGGTTGTTGGGTACAGAAAGATTTATATTGTATTTGTCCTGTTCTTTTCGCCCCCTCTGTTTGTACATGCTACCTCGTTACATGAGTAAAAGACTAATAATTATATTGATAAGAAACGAACAACTCATCCAGAAGTGGACTTAAAAAAAATTCCAATTAGGTGAGCAGCTATAAGACACAATATATTTAGCCATTGTTTTTTTTATACGTTCACAACATACAGCCACTCTCATAACTCAAACATGCGTGCAATTCATTTTGAGTTTGTAATTACATAAAGGTTAAACTGAAATGTAAAGAGCGCTCCTTTAAGGCACAAGCTAATGCATTTTCAAAGAGGGCAAAGGGGGAGAGATAATCCCATATTGATTGTGAGAGTGGGTCCGTGTTGTGTGGGGAGATTTATTGCAGGACCAGGCTCATGAAAGGCCCAGAAAATCCTCCAGCAAACCCCTGCTGGACAAGGTGGCCTGGATAGGGGAGTCTGCACAGCAAATAAATAAATATATAAATAAATAAGGCTCCGATAATGGAAACTGCTCCCAACAGCCAACTCATGATGTAATAGGCTGTGGCCCATATCTGAGGCATTCAACCTGGGCTCTTTGTGGGAGAAAAGGCACGACATTCCATTGTGTGCCAGATTTTGTGGGCCATTTTTACAGGAATATTATTTCAAATAAACAGAAAGATTCAGCTTTATGAATGACTTTTTTATGGCATATGGAACAGTTCTGTAAATGCAGGCTTTTCTATTTTTTTTCTAAAATTCACAAATAACATTTGCTTTCTCTTTTTTTTTGTCAACATATGTTTAAATTATAGCATGAAAAGAGAGAAGTGTGGTACGGAGTCCAAGTACAGTTAACACACTGCAGGAATGAAGTGAACAGCTCTCCCAGTGCAAGATACAGCACTCCTCAAATGGCTTTGTTAAGCACTGAGTAGCAGTGGAATGAAGTTCCTTAGTTAACAATGAACTGGGACCAACTACAATAATAGAACATCTTTGCGTTTCATTAAATTATATGGCCCATCAATCTCCAATATCCTCTGCACACAGGGCCCCTATATGGTCTCACATCTTCAAAGATCACCACATCCACTCCATGCAAACGCCTTAATGATGAAACACTGCTTAGAAGCAGCAGCGTCACTGGAGACGTTTGAGACGCGCAACATTCGTTTCGTCTCTGGTACTTTTTTTTTTTTTTTTATGAACGATCTGAGGCATTAGTGCAACTGATCCAAACATTTATCTCCAACCGTCAGTTTTGATTAAAATAAACACTGCGCACTGGGTGTTGGCACATGCTACCTGCTCATCAGTGGGGAGGAGGGAGTCTGCCTCACAGATACTGATGGAACAAGCCACAAGGACAACCAAGCCAAAGACACAAGCTCCCCCAATCTGGGCCATGAATGCACGGAGTCTTAATACGTCTCCAGGGTTCTCTAGACGTCTTAACACACACCATTTTTGAGAGCATTTGTTTTGGGATTTTTTTTTTTCTTCCCCCGATACTGCCTGTCGTTCTTTGTTGACGAAGGAAAAAAAAAATACAACACAAAGGCTCCTCTGGGTTTGAGGAACGTCACGTCAGTTGAGTATGGATCAGCGATGTCACGAGAGAGCAGGACAACAAGGGATTCAGCGCCCAGGACAAACGGCTAATGTTCAGGAACAAAGATGTCAGTCATTTTGGCTCTCACTGCCTAGACCCCACGCAGCATGTGCACAAGCACTGGACACTGCAGGGGTAGGAGTGTAACAAACAGGGGGCGCTCTAGGTGCTGGGAGCCACACCAGACCACCTCCGCATCATCCCACAATCCTTCTCCTTCTCATTCATTTGAAAAGTCATGTGCAGATATGACGTTTTCTCCCACACTTTGAGAAAACCTCCCAGAAAGCCCAAACGCAACGCAACGCTTTTATCTGTGGCGGCCCCACATTAGACAAATCTTTTCAACTCCCACCTCACAAAAATAATATAATACCAGGAAAAAGACATTAATGATATGATTATAAAAATCTTGTATGATGTTATGAACATCTGTGTACACCTGGTCCATTTCCCCTGATGTAACTTCAGTTAATCATGAATTGCATAAAAACTTTGGTCCTGGACCTAGAGTCCAGCACAGATCATTTCTTTGCTCAAACTTGTCTGAACCAACTCAGCTCTTTTAACCAGGTTTAACAAGTATATCACAGCAGAGGAATCACCTAACTATGCTGGACTCCGGCCAAGACCACAACTGTGCACCTGTCCCAGGCTGTCAAGTTTTACATCATTACAGTGATGTCCACCATACATCTTAAACACTAAATATAAATATTACATTTTGCAAGAGAGAGCAACAGCAGGCAAGCCATGTGTTCTCTTGTCCATTAATAAATAGGGTAGAAAAGATGAGCGATTAAAAGAAGTGCACATTGGGGCAGCCTGAGAAGGGATGTGTGAAGAAATGTGAGGAGCACTTGGACGTTCTAAGCTCAGTAATGTTAGAACATTGGGTGGGGCCGGGTGCAGGCGAGTCAGTGCTATTCAACCATCACACAGAGCATTCAGAGAGACCGTCCTCTGACCCCATCACACTGAGCATTCAGAGAGACTGTCCTACGACCCCCATCACGCTGAGCATTCAGAGAGACCGTCCTCCGACCCCCATCACGCTGAGCATTCAGAGAGACCGTCCTCCGACCCCATCACGCTGAGCATTCAGAGAGACCGTCCTCCGACCCCCATTACGCTGAGCATTCAGAGAGACCGTCCTCCGACCCCCATCACGCTGAGCATTCAGAGAGACCGTCCTCCGACCCCCATCGCGCTGAGCATTCAGAGAGACCGTCCTCCGAACCCCATCATGATGAGGTATACTCTGAAATGTAAAGAAATTGCAGGCCCAGAAAGGAAAACAATTAAATGCACCAGTGGATACTGAGGGGTAATGTGTCTTAAAGGAGCAAAAAGCCATTTTTACCACCAAAAGTAGCAAGTAATATTTATGTGAGTGATTATTTGTAATTCATATTCATATATTTTTCTATAAAGCACAGCTCACACAAGATGAAGAAGCAAATTGCTTTGAAGTCCTCAAAATTCAGAGGTTTATGCTCTACAGAGCAGAGTCCCCACATGGAAGTGGCCATGTTTAAAATATATTTAGCACACACTCCCTGAAACATCCAGACCACTTGATCTCTGTTTCATAACAAAGAGGAATCACTGGAAAACGTACTTATTGTTCCTTTAATGTTGTTCCTGGGAGTGGCCTACTATGTTAAATTTACTACATTGCACATTCTACTTTTAACCTCCCCTTCATGCGGCAGTGCCAGGGCTGGTAGGGAACAACAGAGATATATATGAGTCACAGCACCAGGTTGGAATTTGAACAACCTGGACTCACTCAGGTTTTCCAATAGACACGACACTTCATACATACTCTCCATATTTGGGAATCTATGTTTCTACAGAAATAAAACTTTGAAAACATAAGTATAGGAGCTGTCAAAGTGCATATATTTATGGAGATATGTCACACATATGCTATACTAGTAAATTTCATGGGTTGGCGTATGCTACACTAATAGGGGTATACATTTCTGAGCTCATAGCTCATGTGAGGAAATCTCAATGATTTAACACACCACATAATCTCAACTTTCACCAGGATTTCATTATTTTGGTTCGATTCAGAATTGCTTTAAATTCTGATGCGGCTGCCTGCTGTCACATCCGGACCTGACATGTACAGGACCGCTCAGCTCTGCCACACACTGCTGTCAGAAAGCAGACCCATATCAGACGATGACAGGGGATTTGACTTAAGGTGTTTTCATCCATCCATCCATTTTCTTCCGCTTATCCGGGTCCGGGTCGCGGGGGCAGTAGCCTAAGCAAAGAGGCCCAGGTTTCCCTCTCCCCAGCCACCTCTTCCAGCTCTTCTGGGGGGGGGATACCAATGCGTTCCCAGGACAGCCGAGAGATATAATCTCTCCAGCGTGTCCTGGGTCTTCCCCGGGGTCTCCTCCCAGTTGGACATGCCCAGAGCGCCTCCCTAGGCAGGCGCCCAGGTGGCATCCGAACCAGATGCCCGAACCACCTCAGCTGGCTCCTCTCTACGTGGAGGAGCAGTGACTCTACTCCGAGCCCCTCCCGGATGACCGTGCTCCATACCTTATCTCTAAGGGAGAGCCCAGACACCCTGCGAAGAAAACTCATTTCGGCCGCTTGTATTCGCGATCTCATTCTTTTTCGGTCACTACCCAAAGCTCGTGACCATAGGTAAGAGTCGGAACGTAGATTGACCAGTAAATTGAGAGCTTTGCCTTTCGGCTCAGCTCTCTCTTCACCACAACGGTCGGTACAGCGACCGCAATACTGCAGCCGCAGCACCAATCCGCCTGTCAATCTCTCGTTCCATCCTTCCCTCACTCGTGAACAAGAACCCGAGATACTTAAACTCCTCCACTTGAGGCAAGGACTCACTCCCGACCCAGAGAGGGCACTCCACCCTTGTCCGACTGAGTACCATGGTCTCAGTTTTAGAGGTGCTGATTCTCATCCCAGCCGTCTCGCACTCGGCTGCAAACTGATCCAGCGAGAGCTGTAGGTCTCGGCCCGATGATGCCAACAGGACCACATCATCTGCAAAGAGAAGGCGTGGAATCCTGAGGCCACCAAACCGAACCCTCCACCACTTGGCTACGCCGAGAAATTCTGTCCATAAAAGTTATGAACAGAATCGGTGACAAAGGGCAGCCTTGGCGGAGTCCAACTCCCACCGGAAACCAGTCTGACTTACTGCCGGCCATGCGAACCAAACTCCTGCTCCGTTTGTACAGCCCCCAGAGGAATCCCCGAGGGACACGGTCGAATGCCTTTTCCAAATCCACAAAGCACATGTGGACTGGTTGGGCAAACTCCCATGCACCCTCTAGGACCCTCGCAAGGGTGAAAAGTTGGTCCAGTGTTCCACGACCAGGACGGAACCCACATTGTTCCTCTTGTAACTGAGATTCGACTATCGAACGGACTCTCTTCTCCAGAACCCCTGCATAGACCTTACCGGGGAGGCTGAGAAGTGTGATCCCCCGATAGTTGGAGCACACTCTCCGGTCTCCTTTCTTAAAAAGGGGAACCACCACCCCGGTTTGCCAATCCAGAGGCACTGCCCCCGATGTACACGCGATGTTGCAAAGACGTGTCAACCAAGACAGTCCCACAACATCCAGAGCCTTAAGGAACTCAGGACGGATCTCATCCACCCCCCGGAGCCTTGGCACCAAGGAGTTTCACAACTACCCTGGTCACCTCAGCCCTAGTGATGGGCAAACCCCCGTCCGAGTCCTCTGGTTCTGCTTCCTCTATGGAAGACGTGGTGGTGGGATTGAGAAGATCCTCGAAGTATTCCTTCCACCGCCTAATGACATCCCCAGTCGAGGTCAGCAGATCCCCAGCCTCACTGTATACAGTGTTGGTCGGGAACCGCTTTCCCCTCCTGAGTTGCCTGACGGTTTGCCAGAACCTCCTCGGAGCCGATCGAAAGTCACTTTCCATGGTCTCACCAAACTCTTCCCACACCCGAGTTTTTGCCTCTGCGACAGTCAAAGCCGCGATCCGCTTGGCCCCCTGTACCTGTCTGCTGCCTCCAAAGTCCCACGGGCCAACCAGGCCCGATAGGACTCTTTTTTTCAGCTTGACGGCCTCCCTTACCCGAGGTGTCCACCACCGGGTTCTGGGATTGCCGCCACGACAGGCACCGACAACCTTGTGGCCACAGCTCCGATCTGCCGCATTGACAATAGAAGCACGGAACCAAGCCCACTCAGACTCAATGTTTCCGGCCTCCCTCGGGATGCGGTCAAAGCTTTGTCGGATGTGGGAGTTAAAGACCTTTCTGACAGGTTCCTCTGCCAGACGTTCCCAGCAAACCCTCACAGTACGTTTGGGTCTGCCAGGTCTGTCCGGCATCCTCGCCCGCCATCTGATCCAACTCACCACTAGGTGGTGATCGGTTGACAGCTCAGCTCCTCTCTTTACCCGAGTGTCCAAGACACACGGTCGCAAGTTCGACGATACGATTACAAAATCGATCATCGAACTGCGACCTAAGGTGTCCTGGTGCCATGTGCACTTATGGACACCTCTGTGCTCAAACATGGTGTTTGTTATGGACAAACCGTGACGAGCACAGAAGTCCAATAACAGAACACCACTCGGGTTCAGATCGGAGAGGCCGTTCCTCCCAATCACGCCCTTCCAGGTCCTACTGTCATTGCCCACGTGAGCATTGAAGTCCCCCAGCAGAACAATGGAATCCCCAGAAGGGGCACCTTCCAGCACCCCTTCAAGGACTCCGAGAAGGCCGGGTACTCCGAACTGCCATTCGGTGCATAAGCACAAACAACAGTCAGAGCCCTTTCCCCGACCCTAAGGCGCAGGGAAGCAACCCTCTTATCTACTGGGAAAACCCCAACACACAGGCAGCGAGCCGGGGAGCTATGAGTAAGCCCACTCCAGCCCTCCGCCTTTCACCCTGGGCAACTCCAGAAAAGAATAAAGTCCAGCCTCTCTCGAGAGGATTGGTTCCAAAACCCAAACTGTGTGTGGAGGTGAGCCCAACTATATCTAGTTGGTATCTCTCAGCCTCACACACCAGCTCAGGCTCCTTCCCACCCAGAGAGGTTACGTTCCATGTCCCAAGAGCCAGCTTCAGTAACCGAGGGTCGGTACGCCAAGGCCCCCGCCCCGGCCACCGCCCAAACCACAATGCACCGAACCCCTAGTACTACCTCTCCCACAGGTGGTGGGCCCATGGGAGAGTGAACCCATGTAATCCCTTCGGGCTGTGCCCGGCCGGGCCCCATGGGTAGAGACCCGGCCACCAGGCGCCGCCGAGGAGCCCCTCCCCAGGCCTGGCTCCAGGGTGAGGCCCCGGTAACCCTGATCCGGCAAGGGTATCTGGGTCCTGTTTTTAAATTCCATTGGGGTTTTTATTTGGACCACTCTTTGTCTGGCCCATCACCTAGGACCAATTTGCCATGGGAGACCCTACCAGGGGCATTGCCCCCGACAACCTAGCTCCTAGGATCACATGGGCACGCAAACCCCTCCACCACGATAAGGTGGTGATCCACGGAGGAGTTAAGGTGTTTTATAGTTTTTAAAATCTATTCTGGTAAAAGAGCCCACTAATTGAATATAATGACAATTGATTCAAACATCCTAAAATCTATTCAACTGAAGCAACAATTTCACATAAAACTGCCTCAAAGCTATTTTACATCCATGAACAGTAATTTACCAACACATTTCTGATCCCAAACCCTGGTTTTCCTCCAGAAGCTGGCCATACTCTATCAGTCAGGATTTTATTGTGGAGTTCATGTCAATAGATGATTTAATGGTTTTAATAGCTAAGACAAGCACTGTCTGAAACATTTTCACCAGTTGATCCATCAGCATGCCTCTTTGAACTGTATGCCCGCAGGAGCAATTAACTGTTAAATATGTACAAGCTTTAGTAGCAGGAAAGTGCATTCTGGGAATTTACTAGGACAGGATGGCAGATAATGTGTGTTGATACGTGACCAGTGATTAGATTTGGATGGGAAACCATGAAAAAAATCTGTTCTTAGAAATCTGATTTAGAAAGGAAATAAAAGAAGGCCTAATACTTCAACACCAGATTTAAAGTGAAACAAAACAAAGACTTTAATCTTAATGAAGATACTCTGCTGAAAAGGTAAAAGCAAGTTGATATAGGGTTCCAGTCGACAAAGTTGAGTGTGCGTCTGCATGTGCTGTTCACAGCGTACTGAGTGAATGTCTATGGATGCACAGTAGCCCTTATGAAACAAAATGCTTGCCATCCATCAGGCCCAGTGTTGAGAGGAGTCCCATTAATTGCCAGAGATAATTAGCTTGCTTTACTGCAAGAGCTACTTCTGGAGCTGTACCAGGAGGCTGAGGTGAGGAACGGTGATCTCTGTGGAGGACCCCGGGCACGCTCACACACATGCTCTCATATCCATAGGACACACAGATGTTTTAACAAAAAACAAAACAAAACAACATGGACATACTCGATTCAGTACTGCAGTATTGGGAGGATAAAAAAAAGTAAACACGAGGCACCTCTTCCCGTGCGTCACCTCCCACACAGCCAAACACACAGCTGCCATTTCATGGCCCTTCTTCTCCTACTTTTTGCCTCAATTACACGAAGCTACGTGCCCAAAATGTCAGGCATGGTTAGCGACGCAAAGGTCAGAGTTGGGATGCCTGAATGAGCATGGGCATACAGTATCTCTGGTAGAGGGCCCATATCTCCACCCACTCACACACACACACACACACACTCAAAGACACACAATGTGTGTCACAAACAGTGCATTTCCACACCAAGTCGATGCCATTGATGTGTTTGGACAGCCATGACGCTCACATGGTCACATAGCAGCAGACCATCACCTGCCAGTGGACATTGTAATGGAGCAGGGACAGAAAAATACAGCAGATATGATGCCAATTAAATATGCAATTAAGCAAACAAATGTGAATGTGTGTACTGATGTGACGATAATGCACCAAACTGTATAAACCTGGACAAATGGGACTAGGACAAGGAGGAGAAGAGAGACAGAACAAGGAATTGAGAGACTGTGAGAGACAGCAAGGGGAAGACAGAGAGACAGGCACAGAAGGACCCCCAACACTCCATATTAGAGATAAGAAAGTCATACCCAGCGTTACGGCCCTGGCACGTCTCCAGTGCATGAAATGTCTTGCGGCATAAACTATAAGAAAAAAAGGACGTCTTTCTCAAGAAATGATGAAAATTAAGGTTAATCTTTATTACAACAGAAGCAGTAGGGAAGTACATGAACGTATGACGGATGCGGCGGAGCTACACTGAAGCAACGGTGGAACGCACCATATATACATTTGAAAGTGCCACCTCATACCTAAGCTTCTCCAGCGAAGGAGGTGATGCCAGCTGTGTCTGACCATTGTTACTGCAGTTACTAAACTACCGCTCAGATTGAATGAATGCAAATCAAGTTCCGTCCCCTGCATGTCTACACCAGTTCCCAGTAACCTTTGTCAAAGGTTGTTGATCACTCACTATCAAAATCCATCATTTGGTCCCACAGCAAGAGCCTGTGAAGCTCTCATTGCTTTGCTTGTTTGCTTGTATACTAAATAAGTAAATAAGAAATAAGTCAAATGGTGTCCACATTCCGAGGGAGACTCCCAGATTTGGACTTTTTTTTATTCTGAAAACGATACAGTTGCATGCAAGGAGTTAAGCCAGTCACCTTTGGGACCATGCAGTAATTTCTTACAAAGCGATGCACTGTGCAGCCATGTGCACCCATCCTGAAGAAATTCTCACATTTGACATGGAGAGAGAGACGGGTGCTCCTCCATGTCACTGCTGCCCGCTTTCTCCAAAAGAGATGAGGCTCCTTGAAGTGGTGATCTCTGCTCAGCTCAGATGACCTCTTTATTGCCAGGTCACGTTTCCTGGACTGCTGAGCATGCCCAGTAAATGTCACAATCATGCCCCCCCCCCAGAAGAGAGGTGCGATGCAGAAGGGCCATAGCTCTTTTCACCAAAATGCAGCAAACCCTCTACAATAATAACACGCAGCATTCCATTCCTGTCCGCTGTTCCCACCAGCAGTTCTGCCCAGTCCCTCTCACCAATAGCTCGGTGGTTCCTGCCAAGATCCCCTCCTCTTCCTGTCCGGCAGGCTGCCAGCACCCCATGCCGCCTTCGGCCGGACACTAATGCCCACACTCCCACCTCTCCCGCCTGATGATGCTGCAGTGCTGCGGCCATTGCTTAGGAAAAGCCATTACCTTACTGCACACATCCCAGAGCTTACTAGGATGGATGGATGGATAGATAGATAGATAGATAGATAGATAGATGGATAGATGGATAGATGGATAGATAGATAGATAGATAGTCAGAGGTGAATGGCCACACTGGTTTGAGCTGAAAGGCAACAGTAACTCAAATAACCACTTGTTATCACCAATGTATGCAGGAGAGCATATCTGAATGCACAACACACCTTTAAGCACATGGGTTACAGCAGCAGAAGACCACACCAGCTACCACTCCTATAAGCTTAGAACAGGCAACTGAGGCTACAAATTGCACAGGTTTTCGGACAAAGATCAGACAACAGAATGGCTGGTCCGACGAGTCTCAATTTGAGCATCAACATTCGGCTGGTGGCAGGGTCAGAATTTGGCATTTAACAAAGTGAAAGAATGGATCCATCCCGCCTCATCATCAGCTGAGGTTGGCGGTGGTGGTGGTACAATGGTGTGGGGGATATTTCCTTGGTGCAATTTGGGCTCCTACCAATTGAGCACTGTTTAAATGCCACAGCCTACCTGAGTATTGTTGCTGACCATGTCCATCCCTTTATGGCCACAGTGCACCCATCTTCTCATGGCTACTTCCAGCAGGATAACGCACCATGTCACAAAGCTCAAATCATCTCAATCTGCTTGTGTGAATATGACAGGGAGTTCACTGTATTCAAATGGGCTCCAAAGTCACTAACACAGCACCTTTGGGATGAGGAACTGGATAAATGAGCATATATATACGAGGGATACATGTGCACACACCCACACACACAGACAATAGAGGTTGGAATCTACCACACCAGGTAGGACCCCAGATGCTCTCTGCAAAGATGCCCATGAGACAATCCAGCACATAACAGCGGGCTGCAAGATACTAGCAGGCAGGGCATACATGCAACACCACAGCCAAGTGCCTGGCAGGCTATACAGAGACATGTGAGCCAAGTACGGACTGGAAGCTCCAAGGTCAGACTGGGACACACCCCTAAAGGTAGTGGAGAATGAGCCAAGATCCTGTGGGACTTCCAAATACAGACTGACAAAATAGTAATGGCTAACCAACAGGACAAAGTAGCGACAGACAAACAGGAGAAAGGTGCCGTGGTGATAGATGCAGCAATCCCAAGCAATAGCAGCCTCAGGAAGAAGGAACACGAAAGCCTGAGAAATACCAAGGACTAAAAGAAGCCCTAGAAAAGATGGAAGGTGAAGGCAACAGTAGTTCCCATGGTAATATAAGCACTAGGGGCTGTAACTCCCAAACTGGGAGAATGGCGCCATTAGATCCCGGGAACAACAGCGGAGATCTCCATCCAGAAGACTGCACAACTGGGAACAACGTCTGAGATCTCCGTCCAGAAGAGTGCACAACTGGGAACAACGTCTGAGATCTCCGTCCAGAAGAGTGCACACCTGGGAACAGCATCTGAGATCTCCGTCCAGAAGAGTGCACACCTGGGAACAGGTACTATGCAGGAGCTTCAAGCTCCCAGCACCTATACACCTAGTATTTATGATATTTTTAGTTTTGAAAGCTATTTCACCATCTGTCTCTGACCAGACCTAAACATTCAAAATGAAACCCTAAATAGTTAATTTATTATGACACTGGTTCTTTATCTCATGCCAATTAGGAAGACACATTGGCCAATATCAATGAAAACAGGAGTCATCAGAGAAATCTGTTCTGTAACCTGTGACATTTTAAAAGGTAGAATGCAACTGGCTTCATCTTTCTTACTTCTCTGTGCCTCAGTCTGTCAGGTTGTTAATTTTCAGATAATGTCATACAAAATTGCAATTTTTTTTAATGATCCAATCTATTTCAGCAAGTTCACATTCTATATACAAAACATCAATATCAGTGACACCCAATGCCCTGTGTGCAGGCTGAGAACACTTCATTACCATAGTGAATGTCATCTCTGTGTAATGTTGCTCATCTCATTGCCTTCGGCTCTGTTCAGAATACCACAAAGTGACCCGAAATTGACTCAGCATGTGTAAACTATGACACAGGTCGTGACCCCCACGGCCATCAGAGGGGGCCAGCGCCGCCCCGGACGCCTGGATGAAAGAGAACGCAACCAACTAATAAGGCGCCCGTGGTCGTCAAAAAGCCAGCTGTGTGAACGCCTGAGTGCAGCCGTGCTCTTGTGCTGCTTAACGACTGCACGAGGAGCAGAACGACGACGTCTGTGCACATCGCACAGACACACGCGCAAGCGCTCAGCAGGGAGCACACGTGAGCCTTCATTCTGGAGCGTGTTACAAAACGCTTCTGCCAGCACCCTGCTTCTCCTCAGAGTCTCCGTACAGTTTTGCTTGTCTGCTCAAGACTGGTGTGGGGGTGCTTAGTGTTCATTCATTAGAACTGAATCATCTCAACGACTTAGCAGAATTTCTCTGAAGGAGATGCTTAAAACTGCCCTCGCGGACAAAGATCTTCGCAGATGGGCAAGGTTACTTTTCCATTCACATATTAATCGATCGCGGTGCCTTGCAGGTTCTTCAGAGCAATGGAGGAACCCTCTGCAGTGAGCTAATTTACCGCCAACAAACTGGCCCTGGCAGCCATTTTAACCTGCCCTCACCTGCAGTGCCTCTATCTCCGCCAGAGCTAATGTGAATCTCCACAAGCGGCCTGCCACAGGTCGGCTCAGCTGACAAGGGGACCGGAGTGACGAGGTCACACTCACCGAGGTGACACAGGTTACCATGTGAACGCCGCGACAGCCGGGGCATCAACTGAGCACGCTCTCAGCACGCCGCCGCAACTCCAGCAGGGTGATGCAGTCAACACCAGCCCTGTGCTAATGTTGCTCCACCTCCAGGGTCACACGCCTGCTCCACTCACCGGGAAAGGCCCATTGGGTCATGGGAGAAAGCAACAACAACAGCCTATGGCATGTGGCTGAAGCACTGGAGGCTGTGGTTAGTGCCCGGACCGCAGCCCGCCACCTCACCCCTTTGCACGTGGTGCACCACAAACCCCAAACACCCCAAACACCGCAAGCAACCAGGATGCCGTCTGCTTCTGGAGTACGAATATGATCCACCTCGGAGGATGGAACAGATTTCACACGACAGAGCTCAGAGCACTCAGCTCGTCTCTGCCTCTCTCTTATTTTCTCTCTCTTTCTCTCTGTCTGGGTCTCTTCTTTCTGCTTGATTGCTTTGCCCCCTTACCTCTCTCGCTCTCTCTTTTTTTAGCCCTCTGATTCTCCTTCGAATCCCAAAAATGAGACACAATATAACTTCACAATGTAACTGGGGTTTTGTGCAGCTCCGCAGACAGGGGCGACCACGAGGAGGACCCAGAGCTCGTTCTGCTGGTTCTACCCAGCACAGTGCAAAACCTGCTCGTCAACACAAACCAGCTAACGTCCAGCGTTGGCTCTGCACCAACACACCTCAACAGAGGAACCTTCACTGCAGAGTTCCAGTCAAACTTACATACTTTATTTTAAAATCAGATTCATTTGTAATATTCTGAAGAGCCCTCGTCACTCCATTGCATTGCCATAGGCGATCTTGTCATTTTCTAACTGGCCTACAGCAGAGGAAACTGATATCATGACCAATTGCTACAAAGAGTGATGGCAGACAGGGCCTGTCATAAGTTACAGCAAATAATACAGCACACAATACAGCAAACAAGACTTGTCCATTTGCAGACTACTGCAGCACCCTGTCTGCTCTGTCAGAGACACCATGTCACCAACACTCATTACCAGGAACCCACAAGCTGTATGTGTCTGGATGTGGTGCAGAAGATTATTTTGGAAGAAAAAATTTAAGAGACTTTTCTAAAAATAAAAAATCATTTTAAACTGCCCTCTTGCCAACTATTGGAGTCTTCTCTATTTTCTCCAGCACATAAATAAGAGACAAGAATATATTAAACGCTTCTGATACATGCCTCTAGTGACACTGTACATATCTAACCAACCATGTCTCCTGCGTCTAGGTAAATGCTACGTGCTACAAATATGCTAATGAGGGCAGAACCTGCAGTGCTGATCTATGTTCACAGGAACGTGAGCCACAAAGCACATGACGAAGACAAGGACATAGAGGAAGCAGGCTGGTCTGACTGCTGATCAAGACGTTGTGTCAGGATGGATCTTTCACACCTATTTCCTCCTGTCATTTCAAGCCCACTGAGGAATGAACAGATCTTCTGAAAATTAGTTTTAATTTTGAGGCGCTGTAAATAAAAGGCGCATGTGTGATGTGTGCCTTCTTTACACTGATCTTGTCAGCAAAAAATTTCCGTCATGTAGTCATTTAAATTCTGTACAATAGTCATTTCAATTATAGTCATTTAATAGCCTACTGCAAGAACGGCAAGCTCCCCACGTTTAAGGATCTGTATTGCTTGTACATAACGCCAACACCATATGCACTTCAACAACAGCTTAGTTTATGATATGCAACCGAGACAAAGCATTCTTCATGAAGCAAAAACATCCCCCCTCACCCCTCTATAATTAAAAGAACGTCAGTAGCAAGTGGTACATGTCCTTAAATACATCTACATATGCTTCGATTCCAGCAGCACTAAAATAAGCTTGCCTTTTTTCTGTGGACCATTGTTCAAATCTAAATAAGTACAGCGAAAGTTTGTTAGCACGGAAGATGGTGCAAAGTAACTTCAATGGCTCAATTATCCGAGAAAACGCACAACCCCCAGCAGACACGCTTGCTCGTACACTGCTCCAGACGCGACACAACACCCGATCCTAGCCAGCCTCCGAAACAACACATAATTGCACAACCTGATAAAAATCCCATCTCCCAGGTTTCTGCCCTTCAGCTGTAAACACGGGAAGAGGCAGCGGAGGAGAGGGCGCTTCACCCAGCTCCTCCTCCTCGCTGCCGTGCCGCCACCTCGGCCACACGAACACGGGGAGCTCTGCGTTCCGCTCCACCGCGTCTCCACCCGCACCGCTCGACGCCTCGTTAGAATGCAGGACGGCGTTTTGCCGATGACCTCCCCGTGGCCCTCCCCTGAATTCACAACAATACACGAGGCTTTTAACGAGCATCGGCGTCTCGGGCCGGCGACGGAAGAGTCATTGACACAATCAGCCAAGTCCAATGTGGGTCACTTGCAAACAAACAGTCAGAATAAACACAAATGTTGCTGTTAATGAGGCCATAAGATACAAGTGTCTGGCCTAAATTGTTACACTACAAGGTAATTTAACATCTAATATGAAGAACATCAGAGAAAGACACAGGTCATTGCTCCTCAAGTGAGAATGTTCATCATCCAATGTTTCCTCCTGTCAAGACACTCAGTCTGTACTTTATCCTGGGATCCAATCATTAAGAAAGAAAGTAAGAAAGAAAGAAAGAAAGAATAAAAAAAAACAAGCAAAGATTGTTTTGAACAATACACAGCTCCATATTCTTGTATTAGTTGCAACACAAGTTTTATTAGCTAAATTCTCTTTTTTCCATGAAGGCAACAAAATTAACAAATATATTATGACAGATATCATTTTTACATGGATATCACTCCGCCACCAGCAACAGCTAATTCAATTGCAGCACACCATGAAGGCAGCGTAACTTTTGCGACTGCACTCTGTATACGACAGTGGCTGGTAGTTGCTGCAGGAACATGTGTGCTGGCTGGTGCTGCCATCGAATGGGTGACGATGAATCGCTTGGTCCAGTGAAACCGCTGCGGTCTGAGAAAAATGTGATGACATACAAGCTGTACGGCAAAGCAGTGTTAAACTCATGTTAAAAACGCCTTACCCAGCAAATAATCAAACTGAAAAAGAGTTTGGTAGCTATCTGTCGATCAACAAGTACGGCGCGAGCGACTTGACGTAGACTACAGCGAAAAGTGGAATGTCACCATAAAAGACACAGGGAATTTCACTGAATAACAGCATAATCTACAACACCCGAATAATGGGTTTATGAGTCTGTTTTAACAGGCTTGCTAGCTTGACACTTATCTTATTGGCAAAGGATGCTGAGCGTGACAACGCATTTGTGAAACGCAGTCCAAGCCGTGCCGCCACAGTACGTTACCTGCGAAAAAGGCAATGGTTCGTGCAACTGCTTTGCGGCGCGCGCCGTTGCCACGCGCATAAGGCACCAAATCGTAAAGCATCCATGACCGAGACAAGCACTAGTACCACTGACGTAAAGAAATCTGTTACAACAAATCCGAAAGCACGCTAAACGCAAGTTACACTTTTAATGTCTACATCCTTACTCTATTTCGTTCACACGTCCATAAATTACTTGGGTTAGACGCCCATCATTAATCAAGTTACACGAGTGCTTACTCACCTTCTGCCTTCGCCCAGATGTCGTCTCGTGCACTATCTGAGCAGGACCTGAGCGAATCTCAACCGCAAATTCCAAAACATTCTCCAGCGCCATCCAGCGCCGCAGCAAATGCGCAGTATTCTCGCGATAAATTTTTTTTAACTCTATCTGTCTGACATCATGATATGAACGCCTTGGAACCATCTAGTGGAGCAAGTGCGAATGGTGCATATGCCTATTACATAATCTTTCCTTTTTCTCAAATTATGATTATGAGGGAAGGATTACGATATGTGCGCAAGGTATTACTTGGTGTATAATGTGGTAAAAGGCAAATTCCAGACTGCTTTGATCTCAGTGTGTCCAGTGACCTTCACTGCTTTGTCACTCTCACCAGCACGGAACCACTGTGCAAAGCTTTAACAAATTAATAAATAAATACGTTTGTACAATTCCTTCATACTTTTAATTAATTTTATTGCAAGATCATTCCCAATCAATGAAAAAATGTTTCTTGCAATGCCAAATCAAGCTTTTAAAATCTAATCTGTTTTATCTAGTCTTTGCCATATGTACACTATATCTGCCATGAAGAGGTTTCAGCACAGCAAATAAAGCAGAACATATTCTGCTAGCATAAAAGAAGTTCTATCGAATCAGCAAATTAAACAAAACAAACAGACAGGTGGAATCGTATGATCTTATTTTTTCATTCTGTGTTGAGATGAGAATATTACAGATCTATTACAGTCACACCTGTACTAGCTGGGTATACAAGGGCAAGAGGACCCTAGTGACAGGGATGGGGGCATGTGCGTGTTTGCATGTGTGTCCGTACAGTGTGCTCATGTGTGTATAAGCATTAGACTGTGTGTGTGTGTGTGTGTGTGTGTGTGCGTGTGTGTGCTGTGGAGAATCTACATATGGCTGTGTGGTGGCAGGGTATCAGGGTCCTCAAAGGTCATCTGTCTCTCCATCAAAGGGGACAGTGTCCAGGTCAAAGTGAATGTGGCTGGGTTCAATACACGCCCAGCCAATAGGTGTGCGGTTGAAGGAGGGCCGCGAGCTGATGTCATACTGGAACATGCTCAGTGGCTCCGCCTCCTGAGGACTAGGCTTGACCTCGCATACCTCGGAGGTCAGGAGGCACGAGCCCCTGTGTGAACCCCCAAAGGGAAGGGCTGTCCTGTAAGGTGAAGCAGAAAAAACAGGTTATGCTGTCGGGAAGCCGTACAGATGCTGAGCAAGACACCGACGGCTTGGATCGGTGTCGGCATCTAACCCTGCGGCACAATCTCTCATGTTCTGGTGCGTGCATTCCTACCTGTTGAAGCTCTTGTACTTGGGCGGGTCCTCGTGCACATGAGGCCCCGGCATCTGTGTCCTCATGGTGGCTTTGAGCTCTTCGTCATCTTTCATAGCCCGTTCCCATGGTGATATGTACGTTTTAACATACTCACCCCTCCTCTTCTGCTTCTCTGCCTCAGCATCTACTTCAACTGCGGAAGTGGAACATAATGGAGAATAACAGTGCCATACCTCCAGGGAGAACATGACATCAGAAGACCTCAAAAGAACCTCATGGGCTCTCTGCAAAGCCCTCTGCCCACTCATCACGGTATGAGTCTTAACCTGCACTTTACCTTCCACCAGCTCTGGTTTGGGCATGGTGACAGGTGGAGTCTTTGGTTTGCAGGGGGCCACGTTCTGGAGATTCTGCCGCAAAATCACCACACACACACACACACACAGAGCCATAAACCCTGGGTGAGCATGTAATGGCAAACTGAAATTCTCCTTTTTTTAGTCACAAATCTTTTTATGATCCTAGCAGTTTACAGAATGGTCAGTTTGATATGCTCTAAATTGTCAGACTTCATTCTAATAAAATTAGAACTGGCCTTGAGCTAGAGGTCTCGGTCGGCCTGGTTCGTGTCCAAGGACACGTTTCCGCCTCCCTTTGAGCGGTTAATCTCCACTGACCCCCTGGCCTCTCCTGCTCTCTCACCAGGTCTGCAGCACTGATGATGAACTTGTCCACCCTCTGCTGTCTCATTTGGAACATCTTGGAGCCCTTTCCCTTCAGTAGAGACAGCTCCTCCAGCATCACCTCCTTTGGGATCTTAATCTTGGTCCCCAGGTCAAATCCCGACACATGCGATTCCTCTTCCTCTGGGAATGTTTGAGGTGGGAAAAGTAAAACATAGTGTGTGAGAGACCTTTGGAAAAAGGATTATCGCCAGCGACAGCGTTTCAGTGGATGCCACTTTTAGGCAAAGGCTCTTCCAGATGTTTTACAGTTCATTTGCGTTTGCACTAGATAATGAAGAGGGACTTGGGGGGGCCTGTCACTGTCAGAGGGCCCCTGGGAGTTATACTGAAGCCCAATATATGATGCCCAGGGGTGATGCTTTGCTGTTGTTTTAAGTACACTCCAGGATTCTCAAAAGCCTTTAGCGTCACCAGCTCTCGAAGCAAAAGACAGATTTTCTTTTTACTTTACAATAAAAGGATCTGATCCTTTTTATGGGATGGAAGGCGTGTCATTCATCATAAAAAGCTTTTCCATTCGTTCTCCTGGTTGATCTCAGCTATAAACCCTGGAGTCAAGCCACAGCTGATGGTAAAGAGAAGGATGCTGTGCTGAGCATTGCTTGCATTACATCATAAATCAAGCATTGGCTCTACATTAGCTGTGTGTGTGTGTGTGTGTGTGTGTGCATTTTTATATATGTGCATGCATTTTCACGAGTGCATGTTTGACACACTTGACACTTAATTTGCCTGTATATTTAGTTCCTGTGTAAATTTCTGTGTCTTTTTTTAATTTACAGTAACTTCCTACGTTTCTACACTTCCTTTACAAATTACTACCATTTCCAGACATACATTGCTGAGTAATTGATTACATTATGCTAGTAAATGAATAACATTGATTGGAATCCTGATGCACTGTTCCACTGGTGTGCAGGGCTGCCTGGCCTCTGCTCAGAGCTCAGCAGCGTTCTGGAGGCAAAGCCACAGATAAAAGCATCTAAGTTAAGCATTGGCCAAGCAACTCAGTCTGGGTGGTTCAAACTTGCTTAGAAATGCATTCAGGTCTGGTTTTTGTCAGGGATCTGAATTGTCTTGAATTCTGATTTGCCCTTATATTCCTGGGATGATGTTATAGACCAGCCCCTTCAATATAGTGCAAATGGTCACGAATGATGAAGAAATCCTATTCAGTGTTCCAAACCTTCCTGGAAGATCCCTGCTTAGTGGCAATAATTTGGCTGTTAATTTAGACGGCTGTGGAAGGGCATGTGTGCTGACAGTGAAGGAACAGGAGTGCAGTCCTGTAATCACACAGGTCATTATGAGCACTGTCCATCGCAAATGAAGTGGGACCATCCAGTCGGATTAATCTGCCTTCAGACACACCTGTCACACTCACACAGAGCTCATTAGAGGACAGCACAGGAGTTACACATCAAATGTACACACACACACACACACACATACACACACATGCACACTATACACACTGTGAGATCCTGTCAAATGTAGAATAATTGGGTAACTAGAGTCTAACTCCTTATTGCATCCCTCTGACTTCACAGTATGACAAGAATGCCCTTATGGACGCAGGAAGTGTTGACATTTTATAAGGCTATGCTGGGAGTTAGGGGCTAATGGGAACACAGAAGTTGTAGTAGTAAGAATTCATGTACAACAGCACAATATGCACTTTTTTCAGGCACTGTTCACAAGCTATATCAAACCAAATAATAGTAAAATATTTCTGATATAAGTATGGATTCTTTAATGAATTTGTCATGGTCCAGGAGGCTTAATGTTTTCCAAACTTTGATAACAGAAGTATCGCTGCTTCGGATTCATGACTTTTTGAAACTGCTTTCCACATTATTTTTATTTATCCAGTAGATCAGTGAATTTAGATCATTATGGTCATGTAATCTGATGTGTAGTTATCTTTAAAAAAAACTGATTTGTGACATTTGTCACACTCACTTTTAATCTACAGTGTGCTTTTTCCTGGACTGCCATGTGTACGTTGGCCAAGTAATTATTCACAGTCTGTCTGTGAGTGACAAGCATAAGTCTCACATGTTCAAGATGGCCTTAACGTTTGTCTGACTGTTCCACACAGCAGACGATATAGAGCTCAAAGTTCCCTGAAAGGGTTTGAGAGGACTGACTGGATCCCTGTGAAGCAGAAGCAGATCTACAGCATGTTGAGACAGAGTACTTTCAGTGGCTTTAGGGTTAAATGGTGAATGATATTTACAGCTGCCCAACATGGTTGTGTGTATACGGGGGAAGAGAGATACTGACCGTCTTGTGTAATGTGGGAGAGGTCCGTAATGATTTTACAGGGCTTTATCTTCCCGCTGGGAGAAGCAGAAGGTCCAGGGAGGGACATCTTTACAGCCTATGACTGTACAAGAAGAACTGTGTAATTATTATACTGATAATGTCAGCATTGCCATTGTTGACATTGTGATTGATGCTTGTGATTGACTTGTGATTGATCCCTACATTAGTGCATTACATGCATTTGCGCATTTGAAAATCCTTAAATCAAGACTCTGTTGCTTATCTGTTCTGTTGTCATAACTCATTTTTTAAATCCACTTCTAAACTCAGTACGAGAACCCATAGGGTGTGGTGGATTCAGTTTAGGCTACGAGCTTCAAGCTCAAGCATCACTGGTTATTTTTGGCTGCATTTGAACAGCAGATATGGTTTCCGATACTGAAACATGCTACTTCAAAAAAAGGAACCTGCTCAGAAACCTTGATTCAAATAATAAGAACATGTTTCCTTTTTCCATAGATATTACAGTGAAAAACAGAATATGCCAATAAGAAAGCTAACTAAACAGTATAAACAAGTCTCTGGCTGCAGTGGGAGTATTTCTGTTGGAGCAAACTAAATCAACCCTCTGCTGGCAGAGACACACAGACAGGTCAGCAAATTCCTCAAATGTCGTGGGCCACCGTGCCAGTGTATCTCTGACGTTATTGATGGGTCCTCTGTTTAAAAGCAACCCCATCTACCTTGTTACGGTATTTCATGTACAGATAAATTTGATTTGTATAAGCAATAAAAGCACCGACGGTCATTAGGAAGGCTGATTGGTGCATTTGCTGAAGAATAGGCCTGACAAGAAAAAAAACTCAATTAACAATTCATCTTTACATTGAACAGGTAAAACAAAAATAAGTGTTAAAAGTCCACATCCACATTGATCACTGAAAATCTGTTCACAAAAGAAATGAAATTTATGAGCAGATAAACACACACTCTGTTCTCTCAGAGAACTCTAAATATCAGCAGGTACTTTATCTCATAGCACTGATTTATGACGCTGCTTTCTGGAACACTCAAAGCATAAAACAAACCTCAGTTCAAATCATCAAAAAAAATCCTGCCATTATTTTGGGTGGAACAGTGGAAACGGGAATAAATCCGTGTGAGGCCTCATGTGCCAGGGAAAGAGCTACGATTAAGAGCTCGTTACATAACGATGCTTTTATCGCTCTGACTTTGGCGTTCATCGTCGGCACACAGGTACTGCTCAAGCACACGGGCCCTTCTTACCTAAGATGGCAGAATCCTCGACAAGAAACTCAAGTAAAATCAAAGTGAGGAAAATCCCAGAAAGGACTTGTTTGGGATTAATCCAAATCCTTGTTTTTGCCAAGTCCCTTATCTGCTCCAGTCCTCAACATGCCCAGGGGGGCGTATGCAGAGCAGCGTTTGGGGTGGTGGGGTTGTGGAGCCCAGGCTCCAAGGGGACTTGCTCCAGGAGTGCACAAAGCCCTCTGCAGAAGAGCTGGGGTGATAGTGAAGGAGATAGTGTTCTTGCAGATGCTTTTCGGGGCTATATATAGAATGGTGGATAGCAAGAAGTTTTGAGAGGGGCCAGCACACAAGGAAGATGGATGTGTGTGTGGAGGAGGGGGGTGCAGAGACAGAGAAAGAGAGAGGGAGAGAGAGAGAGGGAGAGAGAGCACTTAATTGATTTCATATTCTGTCCACATTGTTTATTAGTCACCCACTTTTAATTAATTTTGATTATTACCCTCTCTGTTAGCAAAACTACAGAACTATAAAGACCTCTGTGTAAAATGCTGCAGCCGCTGCAATGCTTTCTATGTACTCTTCCAACTAGTGGTCAGAAGGGCCCTATATGATTATATCTTTGTGTAGAAGTAAATTACAGATGGTCAATTCAATTTGGCTCATACCTCAGGCAGTGCACTTGATTTTTTCAAAATATAGTAAGAGGAGAGAGTTTTCCTTTTTCATTTGCAAGAATGATGTTGTCTTGATTGTACAGAACATTTACAATCAGGAGAGGCATGTGTTTTAGCAGCATTCTATATTCAGCAAAGCACAGGCAATGGGGCGTCTGACAGGACCCGTGAATGAAGACTTATTGCCTTCGGAGAAGACTGGGGCTTATTTACAGTCCGCATCCCACCAATTTAGAAAGCGAACAATAAAGCCAGTGCCATATGCAGAGCAAGCGCTGTCGGTGGTACCCCTGCCCAGACCTTTCAGTGTCAATCACAGGATCACTTCATCTACTGCTTTCAAGATGGAGGACGCGCAAATGGCGACGGATGACAGCGAGCCAGGCGTCAGTCCTCATCCCAGAGAAGAGCTGCAGGAGGCTGAAGTTCACTGTGAACTGGAATATACCAGCACAGCTAATGCATTTCTTATTGTAATGCCCAGGACACCTAGATTCAATAGGTCATTGTTTATATGCATTTATTATTATATACATTTATTGTTGCCATTGTCAAATGTGACTTTTAGAGTGCCTCGTAATCAATGGCATAATTGATAAAAATTATCAAAAAAAAAAAAACGACCTTGGTTTTCATTATCGCCACTGCTGCTCTCGTATGAAAGAGTTTTATAGGCAGATAGAATCAGGTCAGCTGGTAAACTGGTAAATCTTCTGTCATTTAAACAAGTGTCCTAGTAATTCTGGAGGGCACTGCAAGTTATGAGCTTGGACTCAGCTATAGGTTGTAGCGTTCTGCTTTGACTGACCTTCAGAGAAGCATAAGCAGAGAGCAAAGACCATCCTCATTCTTATTACCCACATGTCCAGTCCAACACTCTTGAAGGGGCACGTGGACATATTGATTAGGCTGCCGATAAGTGCTGTACACCTGTTGAAGATGGCCAGATGACTCCAGGGGTTAGAAACACAGGCCATTCCCAGTGTAGTGCTGGCTTTTACCAACACTCCTGGAGTCACTGACCTGTCTCTAAAGTTAGCACCTGAGACCCTGACATCCGAGCAGCACGCAAGGGTCAGCAGACCCCTCACCTTATGGAGGAGGGTCATGTTACAGACGCAAAGCTGCAAAGTTCACAGTGGCAAAAAAAAAAGAGTCACACTACACCATACTGTTGTATATAATCAGTTAGCATATTGACTTATTAGCATTTACATAAGACCATAGAAAGTCTGAACTTCTAAAACTATGCTGCAAGCAGTGTTCTGACTTCAAGGAAAATCCCAAAATCAAAAAAGGGGAAATCCTGCAGCTTGCGACCAAAGTCTTTAAATCGTTTTCCCCCACATTAACAAAAAAACAATTGCAGACTCTCAAAAGATTAACAACATTTTACAATCGGTTTTTTTTCCAAGTCATTGATTACACCTGTTGACGTCTTGCTGTTATATAGGCTATTATACCGGAACTTCTACCTCCTCTCCAGAAGGGGCAACATCCATACAATAAGCTCTTTTAGCAAAATAAATAAAAATACCACAAAACTCTACGGGGCAATTGCTCTGTAGTTATCTTAACAACGGGTTTCTCTCGTTTTAACAAAAGGTAGGCTATTGCTAAACCGTTGATTTGAGTTCAACACGCAGCTACGCGTTAAAGTAAACCTGATTGCGCTGTCAAAATAAACAAAAGTCCATATGATCCACGACTACGCGTCGGCTATTCCGAATTTACATTATAAATACGTTTAGCACAACAATACACAAAAACAATACACTTCATAATACGGACATATTTTACAACATAAAAGCTTTCAAATTTGTCGGTCAATATATTGCTGTATTTTAAAATAATTTTACCTTTCATCCCACATATTTAAATGTAAAAATATTTTTTTAAACACAAAGACGAAAATGTGAACCTCTCTTCCTTCATTTATACTCACAGCAGTCAATAGCTGCCTAATTCAGACCTAACCCAACACCGCAACAGAAATGACACAAACGCCATGCATGTCACTGGCTAAAATGTGTCTTTCCATTAAAACGAAGTAGCTAATTAGGTGTCCATGACGGTTTTTAAATGATTAGCAGCATTATTGCGAGGTGACCAGGCAGGACCCACGAATATATGACAGCAGCCAAATTAAGGCGTGATTCAAGGAGGCGATTTACAGTGAGCGCTGCTCGGTGACCGAGGCTACTAACGGTTATGCCTCTCTGAAGGCGCATTTCACTCGCGGATCTACGATTCTACAAAAAAAAACGCTCTGCTGACTTTCAGAGCTTCCTCTTGTTGAGCATGATAACACCCTCTTGGGGTATTTAAAGGTCTGCATCAATATGAGATTGCGAACCACAGAGGGCAAGCAACATCACTGCTGTGCTCCACTGTTCGCCAATCGACTTTGACGAGGCCCGAGTTTCACACTCACAAGGAGTCGCGCAGCTGACTTTGTCATTGCAGGCGATTGCTTAGTAATCATTTCAGAGAATTTTTAATTGCTCAGTCTAACGACTTGTTTTCCTTGTCTCTCTTGTGTATGTATCTGTGTGGGAAGGAGAGGTGAATAGTACAATGGTAATAAAATAGTGAAGACAAAGTGTGGATAAGTGCGAATTTCTCAATATGTGAGAGTGGATAATTATTGGATAATGGTGGATAATTAAATTATTATGTTTTCATTTCACTTTGACAAATTTTGAAAACAAATGTATAAACCGGAAAAGTAGATATTATTTTACATAGTGTAAATGTGTTGTGTTTCTAAATGTATTTGATGCTCAGAACTCGGCGAGAGTTGATGAAAATGGATTGCAAAAACGATCATCTTAAAGCGCATTTTCTTCACCTCTTAATTAAGCAACAGCGCCCCCCCGTGTGACTATAAGATTACTGAACTACCTTTGCTACCCTACGTGACCGTAAGATTGGAGACTATTTGACATGATGAATCCACGTGATCCTGAAAATAGCAAAATACAGCAGGAAATCGAAAGTGATGCAGCCAAATTTTAAATTCCTTTTATTATTATAGTTTCAGTGTGTCAAACATTAAATATCATTCATCTGCTCAGACCCATAAATATCCGTCTTAGTTTCTTTCATAAATGTTGGCTTCTTCATCAGTGTTCTCACAAGTTTTAGTCATAGTGAAAGGCTTGTTATTTTTCTTCAGAATATTTTACTAACAACTACTAATGCAATAATAATTTAATGAACTAATAATCATACAACTAAAAATCTATGTAAATGCATAGCATACATTTGAACAAACGTGATAATACCTCGTGAAAATGAACATCTCAGTGTACAACACCTATGTGTCCTACAACTAAAACAGAGGGATTCCTGCTGATCATCCAACCCTTTATCTTGTCCTATTTCCTAAACCATCATGTAAACAAATGGCTCCAGCTCTTCGTGTAACTTCCAACAACCAACATCCAAACCCCAGAGGAGATCCGGTACATACCGCAGCAGAGAGCAGGGCTATGACATACCGCAGCAGAGAGCAGGGCTACGAGCAATTTCCAGACGCAGCTCCCAACTGGAGACGTTCGTGAGACGAACATATTCATCGTGCAGGTGGTTTGGTACCACGTCTCTCTCCAATGAAATAAATGACTAGTCTTGCTTCTTTCCACATGGATATTATATATATCCTTTGAGAATCCTTCCAATTTCATCTTGTCAGAGTCACTGTGCCTCACTGTCCTTCAAAGTTTCGATAAATTCAGTTTCTCAATAACATCCTGTGACAACTTTGACACATGTATACAAACCCTCGAGAGTGTTTGAGCTTCACACCAGTCAAACACAGTCCGTAACTCTCTGCAATGTGATGAGCTGCATGTCTTCATACATCATCTTTGATCTTTATCTCACCTTGATCTTTTCTCTTTTCAGTGCTGTGACAATCTTTTTTGTTTATTGTTCTGTCACCTTTGACGACCTGCTCATGGTCTCATTATCACCCAGGTTCATAAAATAGCATGACAGATTAGATTAGATTATCATTATAGTGAAAAATCATTCATTAATTTGGATAGATTGATCTTTTTGTGAGTGCTACCTGGTCATATGAAGAAAACAAATGAAAAGTGTGTAAATGAAATGACTGAGCTGATGTGAAAATGCAGACATTTGTTGATATGAAAAAATGACTTAAATAAATCATGTAATTGCTGTCACTACATTTAGTCTTATTAAAGGGGAAGGTCACGTTTTTTTCACATTTGAGCCAAACTAAACATATTTAGGCTCAAAGGAGAAAAACAGGTGTTCTCCTTTAATATAGTGTCTGCTTCACAGCAGAAATGTTTCACAAACGCACTGTGACACCTAAGGTTCAACTAGACGCTGTGACCTACGCAGTGTCCTTTCATGACGCGGTGTGTCTCAGTACAGCATGGATCCAGGCCTCCACACATTGGGCTGCAACCCCACACTGGAGGCGCTGAAGCGCGGTCTGGGCACGCGCAGGTTCTGGCTGCTTCCAGCCACAGCCAAGCGCACGCCTGTGGGAGATAGGGGGCTCAGCTCTGGGGCGCTCTTAAACTGCTTGGCTGCCTGGAATGGTGCATAGACATGCCCGGATGGTGGGACGGTGCTGGTGGTAGTCATGGGTGCGGTGGAGAGCTTGGGCAGCGCAGGCAGCGCTGCTGACGGAGCAGGAGGTGGAGGTGAGAAGGGCACGGCAGGCCGAGCGGGTGCAGGAGGAGGGGAGTGGACGTCGGAACGCCACAGGGGCTCGGCCAGCGTGGTGGCTGAGCGCGGCGCGATCACCGTGGGCCGCAGGGCAGTGGGCGCGGACATCGGCGTGGGGGTGGAGAAACGTTTGATCTCGTATACGCGGGGGGATTTGACATGGATCTGTTTTGGTGGGTTCAGGGTGCCGCCCTCCGTGCCGTTCAGCTGATGTGCCAGCTGGTGCTGTTGCTGCTGGTAGGTGGGAACAGCCTGTGGGATTCCGCCCCCATAGCTGAACAAAGAGGAGTTGAGCTGGTAAGGCTGCCTGCCCAAGAAGTCCGGCGCTTTATTGCCTTGCTTGGGTCGGCCAGGTGCGGCCTTGGTTCCACCCCTCGCGCTCTCGTTCGCTTTGCTGCCTCGCTGGGCCACTGGAGGGCAGGAGGGAGACAGCAGTGGGTTGTAGTTGATGGGGGGCGGGGCACGTACATTGGGGGAGTACTTCCAGTGGGATGGGAGGGAGGGCGTGGGCGAGGGCTCACGGGGCTGCGCTGGAGATCTGGGCTGCTTGTCCACCACGTAGCGATCCATGCGACTCTGTCGACGAGCGAACAGTTCTGCTCCCTTCCCTCCCATCTGGGGGATCTCAGGAGTGGGCGGAGCCGGCTTTGGAGCCACTAGCGGAGGCATTCTGCTCCTCTGACCTTGCATGAAGTTGCAAGCCTCAGCACCCAGCTTGAGCAAATCCTCTTCTGGACCCGATTCGCACCCGAGCTCCAACCCAGAGCGGAACCTCTCGTCCTGGTTCTGCACCAGAGACAGGAGCTCGGGGTTGTAGGACGCAGGCTTCTTTTCTTCAGGCTTACTGAACATGGGCTTTTTAGTCCCGCGGCGCCGGGCCTCCTGCAGAATGCCCGTGCGGGACGCCGGCACGGAGATCCGCTGCTCTCGGGAAGAGATTCCTGCGTTTGAGTTGGAGAGCGGATACTGCTGGGCTATGGGGGTCACTGCCGTTCCCGGCGTAGTGGTCGCCACGGAGATGTATGGATAAAAGGAAACTTTGTGAGCTGCCGATGGCTGCGCATTTGGGCTCTGAGGGACCTGTGCACGAACTTGATCCGCAGTAGGGACAAGGGGTGGGACAGGGGGAGGGACAAGGGGAGGGACAGGGGGAGGGACAAGGGGAGGGACAGGGGGAGGGGCATATGAAGGACCATAAGGGGATATATAGGACTGGGGTGACACAGGAGTTGGTAGTGGAGGCTGATATGGGGTACTGGCCATGATGGGTGGAGAGCTGAAGGGCATCATCTGCACTGGTGGGGAGGACAGAGGGTGAGCAGGCATGGCTAGGGTGGGGTTAAAAGATGGAGCAGACAGAGGAGACAGAGGAGCAGATGTTCCTGAGCTCTGTGGGGAGAAACCTGGAGAAAATGGAGCAGAGGCCACAGAGGAGGTTGGGGAGAAGACAGAGGTATGACCACTGAAAGTGGCAGGTCTTGGGGGGATGTACAGGGAAGCAGTGGAGATTGCCCTCTTCCCATCTGAGGCAGGGGCAGATATTGAAGCTGGCACTGTCGCCACAGACCCTGCCTGGGTCTGCAGTGGGGCCTTCTTGGTCATACTGGGCCTGAAAACGACCGGAGCCGTTGAGGCCCTGTGGCTGATGCAGCCTGGGGCAAAAGGCTTGGCAGTTCTGTTGTGGATGGAGCAGCCAGAGGAAGGGTCCGACCACTCGGGCTGGGCCTCCGCCACAGACGGCCCAGGAGCCTGGCCAGGAGGGGCCAGCACCACGCTGGTCCGGCTCACTGCCACAGGTTCACCGTTCACTGCGCCCGCACCGTAAGAAGAGAACGAGGTGGCTGTGGTGGCGGACGTGTACATCATCGTGGTATCAAGCTGATGCTGCTGGGACATGGGAGTTGGGGTCACGGGGGTCACGGGGGTCACGGGGGTCAGCGAGGCTGACATGTGCTTCTCAGCTTTCTTCCTCTGCTGCTCAAAGAGCTGCGCACCTTTCCCCGACGTGGCGTCCAGGCCCGGGCTGCCCTCCGTGTCCCTGTCCGACACCGCGCAGGCCGACGTCCGCCTCTCTAGGACGTCCAGGTAGCCGCTGTCCCAGGTGGGGTCGGGCGCGGCCCAGAGGCCGTCGTCCAGCTCCGACTCGCTGCCAGCGAAGAGGCTCTCGTCCTCTGTCTCGGTCTCCCCTTCGGTGTTACTGCAGCTCTCGCCGTCCATGCTGCCAAAACACGTGAGGGTGTACTTCTTGGCGCGCTGGCGACGCTTCTTGAACATAAGCACGCCTTTGGAGTGGGGGTTGGGCGCGTCGGTGAGGAGGGAGGCGATGGTGCGGCACTTGGAGCGAGCCTCCTTCACCTGTTTCTCCTGCACACTGTCACCTCTGTGCAGCTCTGAGGACGAAAGGGGACCATTAGCACATATACCACAGCTCGAATGCATTGAAATACAATGAGGTTGGATGTCAGGTGAAAAAAAGATTAGTCACTCCAGCTGTAAAGCCTTAGAGATTCTGTAATGATTGTATGAAGGTCACTCTAAACACTACTGAAGGAAGCTGATGACCTTCATATAAGCTTGCAGGTATTTGTGAGATATCATGCAGAAGTAATGTGGGATCCCACGTGTGAGTTTTTGTCAGCACAGCTAATTAATGCTAATTGCCAGCCGCAGTTTTAATGACCTGTCTGTTAAGAATGCAGTCTGAATTTTAAAACACTAATTTCAGAGGCAACTCCAGTATAAATAGACCAAAAAAAGTCTAAAAGTCTAAATCTGACAGAAAACTGCATCTTTCTTATTATTTGTCTTGATCCTAACAAATGTATGCTTATATTTTAGATCTTATTTGATGTTTGAGCATTTTCAAAGTAATAAAAATTTGGAAATAGGACCCTCTAACGCAGTGGGATAGAAACCATGCCTGGCACAGATGTCACATCCATAGTGAACCCATGAGCTCATCCTTCACTACTAATAGCCCAGCACATTCTGTCAGCAGGGGAGCACGACCTCAAGGCAAGAGACAAGAGTCTGTCTCCAAACTCGATCAGAAAAAGTACGAGCAAATCTTTCACGTCTGGAAATAAAACGGTTGCGGTTTAACACCTACACTTTTACATTAATGACATACATATGTAAAATCCAAGAGTGAACTTAAGATGCGTACTATTCTAAAAATATGATCCAAAAAGTGTGACTTATTGAAAGTAACAAACATTTAAATAGACGGAAGTGGATTTTTCTCTGTAAACACCATTCAAAAACGACAAGAAAGCTGTACTCTGATCAGACCTTAACCTAGTACCTCCAACCAGCTCTGAGTACTTAACAATGAGCCAATGTCCTTATATGTACTTTTGCTATACACAATCTGGATCTCTTTTCTCCCATTTCTGTTTTAAGGGACACTGTCTCTCCCCCAAACACCAGCGTCGACATCCCAGTCCCCTTCCTAATGCTAATTCACATCATAAAACACAGAGTTAAAAAGAAGCCCCCAGCTTTTACCTGCATAGGCTGCGGGTGCTACGTGCCGAGCCTCAGGAAGCAACGTGAGACTCTTCATGTCGGACAGTAAAAAGCGCGTTTGTTCCCACCTTCACGCCGCCAGACTCACACGAAAGCACATGCACACTAACATACAAGTGGAGAGCAGGCCAGCAATCCACATCCCATCCTGGAGCCTTCGGTCCACGACCCACCGTGAGACCTTTTAAATACCTTTTGTCTAACCGCAGGGTCCAGCCTCAGGCTGAAAGGAACCCCATTATGTCATTCAAACTATTTCCAGCCGGTGAGCAGCACTGCTGAACACGGCCCACCTGTTTGTGCACACCACTCCCTGTCTGTTGGGACTGCTTTGTAAGACCCCCCCCGGGCTTAAAGCATTGTTGGCATCTATAGGAACCCCCAAGGGCCACCACCAAGAAGCTGATCGTTACGACTGTCAGTGCTCATTACCGTTACTGTCAAGTTACGTGTGTACGTGTTGACAGCTCACACTACACGGCCACATCCAGCTGTGATCCGACGTATTTAACACCACCACTGACTTCAGGTCTATAAGTCCAGTGCAGGCTCAGTTAGTAACAGAAGGATGTTGAAATGAAAATATACAAAGCTAGATTTCTCGAGCCATAGTTAGCAATTCTACAGTTCATCTGCTATATGTTTCACCTCACATGGTTTAGTCTGAAATCAACAGGTCAAATCATTAATTTACTCTACCTTAAAACACCTCACCCCGCACTCCTGATCTTATAGTGATGTCAGTGTGATGTCAGACAGATCCCCTCCCGCAGAACCTGCCTGCACCTCTTACTAAACTGCTTCAAAGGCAGGATGTATTTTTTACCTTCTCGTTACCGAGCTAGTGACCGTTATGTCTTACGATGTCCTCTGTGAGCGTGAGGTCAAAGGGCAACAATTAAAATGCTCTCTGTCAGTAAAGTATCAACTTTCAATAGAGCGTAACTGTAGAGGAATAGGGGGGCGTCCACATGTGGGCAGCAGTGCTCTGGGCATAGAGGAATGGAAATGGAGTTAGATGCAGACATTAGCATGAGCGCTAGAGGGGCCCCATCATGCACACTGAGGCCGTTACACCACCGTATGCTGAGAGGAGACCAATCCACTTCGAACATCCACAAAACACTTCAAAGGCAGATCGAATGTATAATATATATAATAAACTTTCAGTCCTAATTATTTGGTTTCATCAGTCGATGTAGATGCAGTTTGTAGATGATGAAATAGGAAATAAGACTTTGGTGATTTGAATATATTTTAATGGCGTTTGATAATGTTGATGTATTTTGGGTGGGGGTGTTGACGTGGAACATAGTGGCTCTGGTCTTTGAGCAGTTTGGGGTTTTGAGCGCACCACGGTTCCACTATGCCAAACGTTCACACTTCATCAGAGCTGTTAAACTGCAAGGAAATGCTAAAAAAAAATTCTGTCAGAGACTCTCAGAATGTTGCAACGATCCTGCATGTGTTGTCGTCTACCTTCATGTCACCCGGGAAAGTGACCCTAACCCTAGACTAACCCTAGCACTGCCTTGTCTTCATTCATACACACAAAGGAGTCTTCTAACTAACCCTGTTAAGATGGGCCACTAAAGTGCCAGAATAGATATTCAGGATGTTTCAGCTCCATGAAAACGAGGCTCTGATCTGAATGTAGCTTATAAAGCTTTTGCCCAACAGAGAAAGAAGTCCAGAAAAGTCTTTCCGGCCGTGAACCAGCGGATGACTGAGTAGACATTTATCAATAAGAGATGAGAAACAAGCCGAGTGTGAGCGGAGAGCTGTACATGCAGCAGTGACAGTGAACAGCAGATGGACGTGGCCTCTCCAGGAACGCAGCAGACGCACTCAGGTTATGGGAGTGAGTCAGAGGGAAAATATAGCCCTCCCCTCCCCCGCCTGCCCCCCTCCCCTCCCCCGCCTGCCCCGCTCCCCTACTGCCCAGGGCCCAAAGAACCAAGACACAGCACAAAACTGTCCACAACCATCGTGTCCACTCCACGTCCCTCCCTGTAGTCTGTTATGTCCTGGTTTGTTCGGTCCTTGTTTTTTTTACGTTTTGATCATATTGTTTGATCTGTGTGTATGCTGCTTCGTGGCACGATGCATTCGAAATAGTTTTAAATAGTTCGTAGTGCTTTAGTGTTAAGTTATATTATTGTGCAGCACATTAGCCAACATGTGCTGCATTTTGATGTACAGGTGACTTCTTTGACCCCAAGCGCCTGTATGATTTGTGTTTATGACATTATATAGATACATGAATGTGTAATATAATGCACTAAGTAATTAGGACAGGTGACTAAATGACCAGTTGGTACAGATTTGGTACCAGTTGGTACAGATTTTCACTTCCATGTAAATGAGTTTCTGATTTTATATGACTTTCCCTGACAAAGTGTTTCACCTCCGCTCATAATTTTTTAATAGATGACAGCGTCGCATGAATGAATATAAATGTGTCAGACTTTTATGGTATGACGTTAATCACTTCATGCTCTGATGTATGTCTGAACACGGCCAGGTCTTGATTAAGGACCACAGTGGGTTGACCTTTAGGGAACTTGTCTCCTGGGGCCAACATTCAAACGGCCCACGTCCAATAATAGTGCATGAGCCAGTGAGAGGAATAGACCTCAGAGCAAAAAAAAGCAGCCATCATTCCTGTACTCAAAATGGACCGGCAGAGCTAAGATAGACATGGAATTCAGATAAGGAGGGCATTACCTGATAAAACCATTAATCTCAGCAGAATTTGTGGCACACCAAGCTTGTGTGTGTGTGTGTGTGTGTATGTGTGTGTAATGTGATCAAGTACTCACTAGCTTGCTTGGCCTTATCCATGTACGTAACAGTGAGCTCTTCATCCACAGGGTTATCCACAGGTCCCACCATGGGCACCAGCTGTCTGTGAGAGGCTATCATGAGGGCTTCTTTAGCCCGCTCTGGGGACACCAGTGGTGGGGGCACAGAGGGAGGCTCTTGGAAACCGCTGTCCACCTCCGCAGCTCCTGTGGGGCTTTGGTCCGAGTTCTCAGAGGAGTTCTCAGCCTGAGGGGACCACTCCTCCTGGCTGGGCTGGTACACCACCTCTCTGCGGGCCACTCCAGGCAAGCCCTGCTTCTGCGGCCCCACCCCCTCCGGCGTGCCGTTAGGAACAGCCCAGCTCTGGCTCTGGGTGTACACATAAGCGTCAGGTGCGCTCTCGTAGCCGCTCATCTCGGAGTTGTCCTCGTGGCGGGGCGAGCCGTGCCCAGGTCCCTTGGCGGGCGAGCCGCTGGGGCTTCTGCGCTTCTGTCTGCGCTGTCTCTCCTGGGCCGCCACGTCCGCGTCGCTGTCTGTCTCGCCGTAGTACGCCTCACTGTCCGGAGGCGACCTCAGGAGCTCGGGGCCACCGGCCGGAGACATTATCCCACCTCTGAGGACGCAGGAAGCTCTGGAGAGGGACGGAGGGGACAGGGCTCTCAGTGCAGCCCTGTACTCTTTATCAATGCGAGGGGAAGGGGCACGGTCGGGCAGCACCACAGACTGAAACCCTGCCATGGCCCTAACGGAGCAGGAGAGAAGCATATCAAATAATAAAACACACAGCAAACAGAAAAAAAGGTTGAAACTTCAGGTTAAGTGTTTAAATCAGTTAAGCATACAGAGAACGACCATTGTTATAAATTAAGCGTTCGCTTCATTGTTCCAGACTAACCCTGGTCTTTTAATCTGCAGCTGAAGGGTCCCCCGACCACCGTCAATGAGATTCATTGCCTCAGCGTGAGACAGTCCTCTGCAGGAAAAGTCATTGACTGACACCAGTTCATCTTCCTCCCGAAGACCTGCCCGACACGCCTTACTCCTCTTCCTCACCTGCAGAGGGAGACAGAGTCAACAGAAATAATCCTCAACTGACAAAGGTCACTGGGTCTAATTACAGCGTCTTAGGGTTCATTTTATCATATAATTATCAAATTTTCTTTTATCACTGTCCGTCATTCATCACCAACTTGCAACCAGAAACATAAGACTACCAAATTAGCCTGCTCTTCCCCTAATGTACCACTGGAGAGGCTGCATTAGGTTGATCACAGAGGCATTGATCAGTATCTCAACCACCATCATCAACCATTTTAACAAGAATGGAAAAAACAAAACAGAAAGCTTAATTCTCACTCACTTTGGCCTGCTTTGATGTATCAAATGGACTGCGAATGTGGGCAAGTCGAGCAGCACACACACACACACACGCACACACACACGCACACACACACACACACGGCTACGGCCAGAGCAGCTGCCGGCCCTCCGCCCAGGCCATGAGGGGCATGCCGTGAATTTACCATGTGTTCCCCATACAGCCTAAATAAGGATCTCAGCTTTTGCCAGGGCGCAGCTGTCAGCGAGCTACAGCCACCCCCTGTATGAGCGCGCAGGAGTGCTGGCACTTGAGTGGAGCACAAGTAGCCGTGGAACAAAATGGAAAAGAACGTCAACTCATCCAGCGAACGTGAGGCAGGGACAGCGTGTCTGACAGATACGTGAAGACGTCCGCACTATATTTGTAGCGAGGAGGAGCGAGACGATCATTAATGCACGTGTGACATTCTACGAACAATGCCAGAACACTAAGCACTGAATGTTGTTGGCTGAGTAAGTGTCGCGGAGGTCATTTGGCGCGCCTGTGTTAAAAGGGGCAATCCAGACTGGCTGGAGGATCAGATCTGGCGGTGGAAACAAAGCCATTCCACAAATGGAAAGCCTGATAGAAGCTCACAGGGGTGACCTTGGCTCTAAGGGACCAGATGGGGGAAGGGGGCAGTGCCGGTGCTGGTAAAAATAAAGATATATGCATTTTCCTTTAGAACATCACTGGATTTATTTATCATTGCCTTATAAGATTTGGAACCACAGAGTAGGATAATCTAGCACTCACAAGCACTCAGTCTAGACTCTACCATGTCATGCCTCATCACTCGGAAATAGCACTTAGACCTGGAAAAAGCATCGCACACAGTCATCACTTAGCAAATGTGGCACAGCATATGGGTAAATATAAGTCTGAGCATGTAATTCTACTCAGGCCTAAGATAACATCCACATTTAGATGGGCCACAGAAAAAAAGTGATCCTTGGACAGGTTTGGGTTCCAACAGAAGGCAAAGAAAAAGCTGACAATGTGATAAGAGGGATGAGATACGCCATGAACCGCTTGGTAGGTTTATCTACAGAGCCAGTTGAATGAGACCTAAACAGGCAAAAGCAACCTATAGCAGACAGAAAAAAGATATACTCCAAAATATGGCAGAATGTAAGGTGTACTAAAGTAACGAACGCTAAAAACTAGAATGAATGAATGTTCATAATCAAATATGACCCCTCTGTAATTTCACAGACACCTAGCACAAATGATAACATACACTTCAAAAAATAAAAAAATACAAAAAAATAAAGTATAAATATCAAAAATGTAGCCTGGCTTTCACACATAACTCCACTAAGACTGGGAAGCCACAAGCTGCCCTCAGTCACTCCACATTGTAGTGCAGGGGCTTCACATGTCTTTCACACATTCTTCACTGACACACGTGGAACAGACTTATCATCTCAGCAGCAGGGCAGCACACACTCTGACCTTTGAGGATTAAAGTAAAATCACAGCCTCATATATAAGACTGATAGATCAGGGTTTCTAAAAACAAGATACATTTAAAAAAAAGAAATCCACACACAATCTACGTTAAACAGAAATCAGATTCGGCAAGACTGAATGGCCTTGGCAGCTACCAGCAGCCCAAGGACAGGCGCGCTTACCTTGGCCACTTGTAGGGGTCTCTGGTGCTCGGCACCACCCTGAAGCCTGAAACCCCACGGCGCTCCACCCGACAGGGTGACGACCACCTCTTCTGTCACCATCGCAGTGACTGGACCGACTGTGTGTCTGTGTCTGTGTGGCCGACCCCGGTAAGCCTCAGTTGGCTAGTCCCATTCCGAGCGTCCTAGCCCTGCTCAGTGACCCTACTCGCCCGCGAGCTGCACTTCTGCAAGTTCTGGGAGGTGCGTGCAGATACACGTGCGCTATCAGTCTAAGAGGGTGTGAGAGAGAGGGACTGAAGGGTTTACATGACTGCATGACTGCTCTATCTCTTTCATTCTCTCTCTAGCTCTCACTCTCTCTATCTCTCTCTATCAATCTCTCTCTCTATCTCTCTCTCTCTGGAATGCTGCGTAGACCCTCCTACTCTCGTCCTACCGACCACACCTGTCCTGTCCATCGAGGACCAGAGAATTCTGATAGTCCGTCTAAAGATAGACCAGCAGCACTTTGTCTTTGTCCATGAGAACCCCTAAAATCTAACAAGTTGGAAAACACATAAACAATTAAGTTCCAAAGAGCAAACATTTTATTCCAAAATTACAAGGTGTGTAAAATACACACACAAACATGCACAGACACACACAAAATCGAACCAATCAAGTGATTGGCCCCCTTACAAGCATCTTCTTAGAGGAATATGATTCAATAAACAGTGACATTTAAACTAATGTATGACTAGTATGGAATATTGTGGAAATTAATTCATATACTTATAATAATATACATAATATTTTCAGAGAATTATAATAGAAATTCCATAAATCTGTAAAACATTGGTATAGCACATTTATTTATCTTTAAAATCTTTATCTTTATCTTTATCTTTTAAATGTCAGTTTTTAATTTATTCTAAGATATGAAATTTGTGTTAAAGAAAGAATGTCTAGAAGTTTGATTGTCACAAATTAGCCCATTCTACAATTTTCTGATACAATTAAATGAGCATTAAATGAGCATTAAATGAGCATTAAATGAAAGCTAAAAATTACAATCAGTAAGGTGGTCAGGAAGGAACCACTGGTGATGATGTAAACTAGGCAGAAAGGTTCCCTTTGGCAGATAGTAAGTGACCTATTCGTTTACATCACCTAGTCCATGACAATCTGACGTTTAAAAACTAGATTATTTTTAGGCTAATATAATTTTGATATAACTACAGAGAGCATTTTCATGGAGAATTATTTCATTTCAAGGTAGAAAGATTTAGTCAGGTGCTTACAACAATTTCTCTCACACATTTTCTGTCTGAAAATCTTTTGTACTCAAAATAATGTACAACCTTATAAGAGCTAGGGAAACCGAAGTATTTGACGCTGAACTAGAGAAACAGATCTGGAGCAGTTGATATGGCTGTTGAGAAACTGATCTGGAGTAGTTGATATGGCCCTAGAGAAACAGATCTGGAGCAGTTGATATGGCTGTTGAGAAACTGATCTGGAGTAGTTGATATGGCCCTAGAGAAACTGATCTGGAGTAGTTGATATGGCCCTAGTGAAGCTGAACTGGAGTAGTTGATATGGCCCTAGAGAAGCTGATCTGGAGTAGTTGATATGGCCCTAGTGAAGCTGATCTGGAGTAGATGATATGGCCCTAGTGAAACTGATCTGGAGTAGTTGATATGGCCCTAGTGAAGCTGATCTGGAGTAGTTGATATGGCCCTAGAGAAGCTGATCTGGAGTAGTTGATATGGCCCTAGAGAAGCTGATCTGGAGTAGTTGATATGGCCCTAGTGAAACTGATCTGGAGTAGTTGATATGGCCCTAGTGAAGCTGATCTGGAGTAGTTGATATGGCCCTAGAGAAGCTGATCTGGAGTAGTTGATATGGCCATAGTGAAGCTGATCTGGAGTAGTTGATATGGCCCTAGTGAAGCTGAACTGGAGTAGATGATATGGCCCTAGTGAAGCTGATCTGGAGTAGTTGATATGGCTCTAGAGAAGCTGATCTGGAGTAGATGATATGGCCCGAGTGAAGCTGATCTGGAGTAGTTGATATGGCCCTTATGAAGCTGATCTGGAGTAGTTGATATGGCCGTAGTGAAGCTGATCTGGAGTAGTTGATATGGCCCTAGTGAAGCTGATCTGGAGTAGTTGATATGGCCCTAGTGAAGCTGATCTGGAGTAGGTGCTCCAGCCATGGGTCATTTTAAGAATGCTGTATGAGACTACGAATGAATGAAATTCAGTACAATTCAGTCCAGATTCATTCAAACCTCCCCTCAGCTGTGTAATTTATCCCTGTGGCAAAAAGGACACTTTATTATTTGGGTGCAATGACTAAACATAAGTGTGCATCTTTTTTTATGTGCATCTCACTTCCTCATCTGTCTATTTTTCCACCACATTCATCTATCCATACATATATCACCGTTGAGCTCTATAACTGACTAACTGAATATTTGGGCCATAATGTTTTCAAAATTCAGTCACAAGCCAAATATTAGATACAATATTATACAACTACATTCTGTGTGTGTGGTGGGGGAGTATCAGCAAAAATAATGATCTCAAGGCTAATTCAGTAAAGATTAGAGCACATATCTTCACTGCAAGTCATGGTTCAGAAAACCATCTTAAAAATGGTTTTCAGTTGATCTAACCACAAAGGCAGTTGGTATTACTTTAGTTATAAGACGTCAAAGACCTCTGTTCCCTCTAGCCTCTGTTTGAGAGATGATGTATTCTCAGCACAGCACTCACACTCACTTGCTAGGTTTTGAGATGCACGGTTAACAAGCACAGCAGGGTTAGTGTGCCATTGTTGGGGAAAAGGTAGGTAAAAAAATGCCCATTGGTTATTAAACCTGAGAGCAGATCACAGCAACCTCCTTGAACAGGATCCAGTAACCATTAAGCTAGCAGATGTCCAAGAAAGGGTCTCAAGAAAGTATGAGAAGCTGGACCTGACCTGACATGACCTGACATGACCTGGCACGGTCTACTCCTACTGGCTGAAGAAGCTAACAACACTCCATAAGCATGTGGACTTCAGCACAATTTAAGAAGCTGATAATGGATCGTACCCACCCTGCATAGTGAACTGAAGGCCAGGCAGTCCTGATCCTGAAGGACCCTCAGAAAGGGGCAGGACCAACTGACCACTGGCAGATAACATGGAAGCAACATGGAAGCTACTGTCAGGTATTTAAGATGAGTAGGCACATGGTCAAATTAGCAAGGCCCAGAAAGGCACTGGCAAGAACAGCAGCAGAGAAACCAAGCATCAGCTACTGGTGGATAAGACCAGACATACCAACCTGTGCACTACCTGGATTGACTACAAGAAAGCCTATGACTCAGAGTCCCACACATTGATCCCAGAGTGCTCGAGGCCTTATAACATCAACAGGGTTCTAATAGCCGTCAACCTTAGAAGCTATTGTCAGACCAATAGCATAAGTCACCATCAATTGGATTTGCCAAGGAGATACCCAGCTCCTGTTTCTGTTCTGTATAGGTCTGACCTCCCTCAGTAAATTCGTCACCAAGAGAAGCTATGAATACTGACTATGGAATCGAGCAAACCATCAGCCTACATGGATGACATCAGGCAAAATACCAGAAGTGAATGAGACATCAACTCACTAATCCATCTCACCAGGCTATACAGCAATGACATCAGAATGTGACTGGGACCGGATAAGTCTGGTTGGATGTGTCGGTCAGTTACAAGGAGAGGGAACTAAGGAGCTTATACCACCATGCTTCTAGAACAGATATTGAGGGCCTTGAGAATCATAAAGGGGGCACAAGGAAAGCAGCTACAGTCAAATACCTACAAAGAGTGCAGCTCCTACAGAGGTCAAAGGAGCAGATAGAGGCCACTGACGTCAAGATGTAGAAAATCCTACCAATGCATGAAGGGTTTCGTCCAAAATCCAGCACTCTGAGACTGCACTAAGTGGAAGGTGGAGGGCTGAGGATTAAAGAGCATCAGACCCATGATCCATGATGAAACAACCAAGGTCCAGGAGGATACCACAAAGACGGGCCCCAGTGATGAAGTGCTTAGGGAATACCTCAGTAGGCAGCAACCTGGGGAGGACGGGAATGAGGAGGTGCAGGAGCCATCATGGGAGGATAAACCCTGCGTGTTGTGTAGCACCGGCAAATAGTGGAAGTGCCTAAAATGGAAAACCAGTTGCTGGATTGAATGTCAGCATAGAGGCACAAATCATGGCAGCACATGAACACGTTTTGAATGCAAAATCAATATAGACTAGGAAATGCCACACTAGACAAACCCCAAATGCAGGCTGTGCAAAGATGCCCCTGAGACAATCCAACACGTAATAGTGGGATGCCGGATGCTAGGAGGCAGAGTATACATGAAATTCCATAACCAGGTGGCTGGCATGGTATACAGAAACATGTGAGCTGAGTACAGGATTGAGGTTCCAAGGTCAAAGGTCAAAGTGGGTTACACAAGGTATTGCAACATGTACATTTGAAGAATTCCAACTGTTCACTACTTTTACAAGTTCTACCCAGTTATGGAATATACATGGAATATAGCACATCCTGGCATGAAGATAACCTTTTTGTATGTTTCGGTGAAGTTTGTACATTCTTGTTAAAAATAACACCACTTATTATAAACCTGTGGACACTCATTGCTGTTTGCAGTACAATTCCTCACATTCCAAGGTCTTTCAAAAACTCCATCTCAAACTCACAGCTACTAAGACTGAAGTGCATGTGCCGTGAGAATGAAGACTTCCTCCAGAAAACTATGGAAATGTGTAAATATTTTAAAGTCATGTTTTACTTGTTCAAAGAGTAGATGCACTGACCTATTAATAATCTACTGTTAAGATAACATGGATTCCTTTGGTGCTGATTTATCAAACTATAAATAAAACACTGGCTAATTTTACACTTACCACAAGAATCCTCCAGGATGATGCAGAGACTGATTCCTTTTTTAAGTATTCTCCACTAATTTCCTATAGACAAACACCAAAGACTTGCTGGTCAAAGAGTGAGATAAATGACCATTCGAATAATAACTGTGATACTGTAGCCTGCAACCGCTCTAGATGTGCTACACAGACACTCAAATAACTGGCACACAAGGATCAATTGTTGTCACCTATAACTTCTCATTCATTCCTGCAGGAGCTGTCTACTGTATTACTGGCAATAAATGTGATCAGCTTTTTATTACAGCAAGAGAAGGGAGTGGGGGTTTTGGGTGGGGAACATTGTGATGGGCGTGTCTGTCAGCCAGTTTGATTGATTATGGTACAGAAAATTGGCCCAACCTTAGAATCCACCCTTCTATTCGATTGCATGCCCTCAAAATGCCCATGTTTCTCAGTTTTTTTTTATTTGAAATGTTTATCTTTTTATCTGTACTTTCAAGGTCAGTCTGTGGGGGCGCTGTCGAGGCACAGGTCCCAAAGCATAGTCAAGCCTATTGTAGCTATACCTAAGGCAGTGAATTGTAATCGGTGTTGAAACTCCAACATAGTGCAAAACTTTATTTTGCAAATTTGCTATGCACATCTGTGTCAAATTCCCAACTGAGGATAGCAAGCACTTTTTTACAAAATAAAAAAAGAGTAGTTTAATTAGCTTTAATAGTTTATAGTTGTGGCTGAAATTATACAGTAGTCTGTGTATTTATTCTCTGTATATTAGTGTGTATTGTGAATTTATTGCTAGATCTTCTCTTCATGTCCTAAATATCCCAATTCCGAAGCGAAACGTTTTCAAGTGGTCAAAAACTGACCACAATGTACCGAAAATGTTCAGACGCGAAAATTGCAATTAGTTTGGGTAAACGAATAAATAATTGTCTTGTGTAGATGAAAATATTACCTAAAACAAAATTAGCCAATCATTTTGCTCACTCATGAATGAACCAACAAAACAGAAAACTACCAACACTCAAACTGTCAGTGGCCCCACCTCGCTCTTATTTTCCTGGGGGAAAAAACTTTTCGCAAGTTTACTCATTTTTGCTGTTACTTGTTTCCGCTGCCTCGCGCAGAAGGGCAAGGTGAGCCAGGTAGCGAAGGCGCGCGGCTGAGGAGCGGCGATTTTACGTCAGACATATAAAATGACAGTTTTACCGGCATTTGATGTATGGATTTATTATCTCCTTTTACTAATAACAGATTGTGTTCTTGGTGAGTCTCCGGTTTTTCCATTTTTTATTTTGATCTAAACGTATCTAGTTGTATTTTAACAGCTTTGGTCGTTTAGGACGTTGTCGACCTGTTAGGTAACTGATTAGCAACACCAAATGCTGACCAACAGTTCCAGATGTGCTACATAATGTACCTTAGTGTTTTTGAAAAACTGTACCTTGTTAAGTTCTAAGCGCACAGTTGTCTTTAAATGTAACACAACCAAGCAGTCAATAAACTAAACAACCTAATGAACTGAAAAGCATGTTTAAAATAAAGCTATCTTACTTGGTTTGTGTGTAGTTAATATTTCTCTTGCAGTTCCACTTTTTATGTTTGGCGTACTTCTACTTTTGGCGTACTCATCCGTGCCTTTACAATTGACGGATCCATGCCTGTAGTTTTCTTGCGTTTTCATGGCTGTAGAACATTATCTTGGCAGGAGCCGATCTTGTATTCAACCTTTATCGTGTATTTGACAGTTCAGTTCCGATAAGTGCTCTCTAATTCCATAAGAGCTCGCACAAATGCATGCGCATGTTATGCTTATGGGTTTGCATAATTCTTTTGTCACATCTGCTTATCCACATGGAACTGGAATAATGTAATGCTTTGAGAATGTTGTATGGAATGAGTCTGGAGTCTGGACGTCTCAATACTCAAAAATAAATAAAAAATAAATATATGTTCTAAAATGCTGTGTGTTTGTGTGTTTGTGTGTCATGAGCCAAGTGCAATCAATATTCTTATTTCTTTCAGGCTCCAATATCTGTACATCTCGGGGAGCCAGCACATGTCAGCAGTGTTTAGCAGTGCACCATTCCTGCGCATGGTGTTTCCAAGAGGTGTGACACACCACCTTTGTCAATCCATGTCAAAACATGTTTCAGAGATGTGCTCTACATATACACATCAATAGGCATTAGGAACACAATATGTCCATATACAGAATTTAGAATTTATTCTTCTACTGTGTCTTGGATATCTGTGTATTCATGTATATTGTTTTCATATGTCTTGTCACTATTGTGATATTGTAATGATATTTCATATAAAACAATATTATATTATTTGAGGAACATTATCAAACACTGTGTGTACTCATGATGTCATATCAGGAGTTTGGGCTAAATGCCCCTGGTGCCTCCCGCTGTGACCTGAGGAGGAACCTTATAGAGGCTGGATGCAGGAGAGGAGCACTGGAGAACCCTACCAGCCAGCTTATGGTCAAAGAGAACAGACCTCTGAGTGACAAAGCCTCTGGAGCCACCAGCGATGTCACACAGATCCGACCTCAGAAACTGCACATCACACTGAGACCCGGTGAGTCCAACCCTGCCCGAAATCAAGACTCCAAACGACGGGGCCGGGGGTTAATCAGGACCAAGACATGCAACATTGGAGATACTGTACACGGCTCACACATCACATCTGGTGCACCTGCTTTGTGTCGTGAGATATGGACCATTGCAACAGTTTGTAAGCGAGCGACTCTCAGGACTGTTCCCTCTGCCATTTGTATCTTGTCTTGCGTAGATGACTCCCAGCATTTCACGCTGCAGGTGCGCCAGGTGGAGGATTACCCCGTGGACCTGTACTACCTGATGGACCTCTCCTACTCTATGAAAGACGACCTGTCTCAGCTGATGATGCTTGGGAAAGAGCTTGCGGAGGCGATGAGCAAAACCACCAGCAATCTACGCATGGGTTTTGGGGCCTTCGTGGACAAACCTTTGTCTCCCTACATGTACATCTCTCCACCCGAGGCTGTGAAGAACCCATGCTACTCGTGAGTGACCCACAAGGCCAGAACCTGGATTTCCAAGATGGCAGATTGTGGTGTTTGTTTAAATGTAGTGGGATGTCTGCGCGCCTGATGTGTTGGGTTTAACACTGTGTGTATTTGCCATCCTTTAGGTGACATAACCAAAATGCATCTGACAGCATATCACCATACATGTAATGATTAAAGTCTTGCCTCAGTGTAGTCATTTAAGCGATGACTCAGTAGTTTCATTAGAGGCTCCATGTCAGACAGGCACTCTTGTCCAGACTGAGCTCATCCAAACATGCCCCCTATTTTCCCCATGACTCCCATGGGCTGTCTCTCCATGTTGTTAGCATTGTCCAATCATAAAGCCAGTGTGTAGCTTCCCTCCATTTTGGCAGACTTTACTTTAACAAACCCATGTCACAAACCTGCAACCCTAAGCAATGATTCATCTTCTCATGGCTATAGGATCCCGTACAAGTGTCAGCCACAGTTTGGCTACAGGCATATCCTGTCTCTGACGGAAGAAGTGAGCCGCTTCACAGAGGAAGTGAAGAAGCAGAAGGTTTCTCGGAACAGGGACACCCCAGAGGGAGGCTTTGATGCCATCATCCAAGCAGCCGTGTGCAAAGTCAGCCACTTCTGAAAGTTCCTATGTTAGGCCACGTTGCGATCAGAAAGCGATAGCTGTCGTGGTATTTAATTTGCAAACTGTCCGTTCTCATTTCCAGGAGAAGATTGGCTGGCGGCCAGGTGCTTCTCACCTGCTGGTGTTTACCACGGACGCTAAGACCCACGTCGCACTGGACGGGCGACTGGCAGGCATTGTGCGTCCTAACGACGGGCGGTGTCATGTGGGCACGGACAACATCTACAACATGTCCACAACAATGGTGCAGTCCCTCCAGTTATTTTCATCATTGTCATGCTCAATAGCCATGTCAGCGCAAGACAACATTCATATAGGCTTGCGAAATTCCGAGAGTGCCTTCCTGGTTATGTTGTAAGAGTTTCTTAAAATGAATATTAAGGGTTTTTTTCAAATCTTCCAGGACTACCCATCACTGGCCCTGATCACAGAGAAGATGTCAGAGAACAATATAAATCTAATCTTTGCTGTAACCAGTCCTGTGTTGTCACTATACAAGGTATGGATTGCAATATTGACTGAAAGGCATATTATTTTTTTTTTAAATGTTTGCTGCTTGATGTGAAATGTTTATTTATTTCAGGTTTATTTCATGTTTATACTCAATATCTAATTATCCTTCTTGTATGTCTCACAGAACTACAGCGACCTGATTCCTGGTACTGCGGTTGGCACTCTGTCAGAAGACTCCCGCAATGTGATTCAACTGATTCAAGACGCTTACGCTGTATGTGCAAAGTCTGCTTTAGCATAACAAGGGAGGGAGGTTGTTGTTTTGTGTTTATTTTAACATGATCTTTATATACCATTTGACTTGAATGCTGTACAAGGGCAAAGTTTCGAAATTGAATGGACTCTTCTCTGTTTTTTGGTTTTGGACCACAGAAAATTCGCTCCAAGGTTGAACTGGAGCTCCTCAATGTCCCCGAGGAGTTGAGTCTGTCCTTCAACGCCACGTGTCTGAATGGAGAGGTCATTCCTGGGCTCAGGTCATGCTCTGGGCTCAAGAGAGGAGACACAGTGAGAGCCCTTTTCTCTCACTTCACACTCGTTCTTTTTCTCATTTACACTCCTACTGTCCCTCCCTTTCTTGTTCTCTGGAAACTGGGCACTTAACTACTTCACTACCATTTTTAATATCTGTGTGTGTGTGTGTGTGTGTGTGTGTGCGTGTGTGTTGTGTGTGTGTGTGTGTGTGTGTGTGTGTGTGTGTGTGTGTGTGTGTGTGTGTGTGTGTGTGTGTGTGTGTGTGTGAATGTAATTTTTTAGCTGCTCAACCCAAAGTTACTCTGACTTATTCAGTGGTTCAGTTTGTGGAATTTGTCCTCACACATCCCCAAATAAGGAAGAACACAGAAGAACTAGCCTTTCTGGTGTACACTCACCCAGATAGATGACTTGCATATTGTTTTGTGGGTGTAGTTGCCTCTGCTTTTTGTCTTACTAAATGACTATACACACATGCACATGTGCATACACATACACGTACGCATGCACTGTTACAGGATGGGTGGGGAAATGTTTTCAGTAATTTCATTCAGTATATCTGGGTATAATCTGTGTCTGTTTCCTGCACTTTTCTGCCCTGTCTCTGTGAGTCACCATGTAAAGCTTCCATATAACATCAACATTTCCACCTTCATCACCAAGACTTGGGGGATAAAAAGTATAGCAAGCAAGCATACAAGCACACACACACACACACGCACAAAATACCATTTTTGCTCAGTCATTCATTGTGACATCATGCATTTGTTGCCACGTCTGACGTCTCTTCCTGCATGGCGTGAGCAACTGTCCATCCATGTCCGTGCAGGTGTCCTTCAGTGTAGAGGCTCGCGCCAGGGGCTGCCCTAAGAAAAAGCTCAAGACTTTTACCATCAAGCCCGTGGGCTTCAAGGACACGCTCCAGATCACCGTCCACTTTGAATGCGAGTGCAAGTGCCAGTCCAGAGGTCAGCCCAGCAGCCCCGTCTGCCATCATGGAAATGGCACCTACGAGTGCGGCATCTGCCTGTGTCACCCGGGACGTCTGGGCCCGTGGTGCGAGTGCGCGGAGGGCGACTACGGCCCCGGCGAGCAGGACGCGTGTAGCGGACCCAATGCGCTGGTGTGCGGCGGCCGCGGAGACTGCGTGTGCGGCCAGTGCGTGTGTCACAGCAACGACTTCGGCAAGGTGTGGGGCAAGAGGTGCGAGTGTGATGACTTCAGCTGCCTGCGGTACAAAGGAGAGCTCTGCTCAGGTACGAGGCATCTGGCCATGTGTTTGTCATTACTGTGTTTATTCCAACCCGGCCGATACGGCGCAGCGCTTTTGGCCATCGCTACTCTCCGTACTTCTCGCGCTCCTCTGCTGGCATAGCTGGCCTAAGATGGGGGGTTGCCCTCGCAGCGCAGAACCCTCCCGTGCTTCGTGAAGACCTCATGTGTGAGGAATTACTTGCAATAACACTGGATGTCTTTTGGCTCTGCCATGCGAGCCAGCTGCTTTTGCAAAGGGAACGTGATGAGTGGAGGTGTGTGCGGGCTCAGGCGATTGCTGGACTGCCCGGGGCCTGGGGGAGGGGTTATGGGCGGGGTCACTGGGGGAGGGGTTATGGGCAGGGTCACTGGGGGGAGGGGTTATGGGCGGGGTCACTGGGGGAGGGGTTACTGGCAGGATCACTGGGGGAGGGGTTATGGGCAGGATCACTGGGGGAGGGGTTATGAGCAGGATCACTGGGGGAGGGGTTATTGGCAGGATCACTGGGGGAGGGGTTATGGGCGGGGTCACTGACCAGTGCTTCAGGCCATGTGCCACAGGGAGAAACATGGCTGGCTACCATTTCATGTTCCTGTCAAGTGTTAAATGCCCTGCTGTGGTCCACAGTGTAGAGACCTCAGACTTTAAGTAACAGTGTGTTTCGCCGTGTTTTCATTTAAAACAACCTCACTCCCTTAGCCCCATTACCACACCACAAGTAAGGCTCAATTTACTCTATTCCCTAAAGCCCAGTGATTATTGCAAAAATGCCTTACTGCATTGTCATGCACTGATGATGTCACAGCACAAAAATAGCTGGCCCAGTGAAGGAACAGACTGTTGTCTGGCTTGACTGAGCTGGAATCATTTCAGCGGGCTTGTTTTTCTGTGGCCTGGGTGATTACAGGCACTGAAATGTTTGTCTTAGAGTACAGGCTGGTTTTATTGTTTGGTTTTTGGGGTTGTTTTTTCTAGACATGTCCATTGTGTTAATTTTTTCTGGTTTCCTGATGTTCTGGATTTATCCTGAAAAGGAAGTGAAAAATGTTTTGAACACTGGTAAATATGCATGCATGCTGACATTAACGTCACCTAAGAAATATTGGTCTAATATTCCTTGTCCATAATGTTCTTTCAGTCTTTGCTATTTTCTCTGTGTTCTGTGAAAAGTGAAATGTTAATAAAAGGGCATGTTATTTTGCTTATTCACATTAATGTGAACTTCCACAGATTTCTCACCAGCCAGATTCTGCTTTTGATATACTGTATTTTGAAATATACAGATATACAGGAGACTGATATATTTTGGCACGGGCTGTAATCTATACCTGGAATAACAGTGTGTAACCTGCATAAAGATTCCGCAGATGCGGTAGAAAGCTCTGCTTCTCCCCAAGTGTGGAATGCGAGACCTCTTCACAAGCTTTTTATGGGAAAACCTTCTAAAACACAGAGAGACATACATTTTCATAGAAAACATTACAGGTCCAAACCCTGTTCCCATGATGCCATTCTGCATATTAGACAAGCCTATGGGCGTCAGTAAATCTTCAACACAAGGCTTGAGCAACATTTACCCATTTCCTGTCCTCTGATTCATTTCAAAGACCTCAGTTACCTCAGCCACCCTGAGTCTGGCCTGCACTCGCACCATTCGCATCCTTACTTAAGCGTTAATTCTGCGTTCCACAGGTCATGGGACCTGCTCGTGTGGTTTCTGCCAGTGTGACCCTGACTGGACTGGCGAGAACTGTAACTGCTCCAGCCGCACAGACACCTGCATGTCCAGCCTGGGTCTCCTGTGTAGCGGCCGTGGCCAATGTGTGTGCGGGGTGTGTGAGTGTACCCAGCCTGGCGCCTATGGATCCACCTGCGACAAGTGTCCCACCTGTCCTGACGCCTGCACTATGAAAAAGTGAGTCAACACATAATCATGGGCTACTTCTCCCTCTTATACATTACCAGTTGTTTAAAAGGCCCAGGGAACCTACATCTTGTTTCTTTCTAAGAATGTTAATCTTGTTCTTCAGAGCACATAATATACTGTACATACTGTATACAAAGCGTGCCCCGTTAATACCATTCCAAAGTGCAATAAATTACTAATTTCTTTCACTAGGAATTCTCCCCCGCTGATATACACTGAGCCATTCTTGTGCTCTGTGAAGCTTAAGTAAGCTTTACTCTCAACAGTCAGAAAGCTGAAACCGCTTAGCCAGATGTACAGTATCAATTGCTTCCTTGAGGTGTTCTGCTATGAGTGTTTACATAACTGTCCTGTCAAACTGAAACTTCAGGTATAACGTTTATACATATGGAACAATCACCATAGTGATTGTCTTGCAGTAACATTACATGCAGACCTAAATTTGATTTTACAGAATCTTGGTGACACCAAGATTGCATCTTTTAGTATGATTATTTAATTCTAAACATGAAATCAGATGATCAGGCTACACTACAGAATTTAGAATAAACATTTCTTGGGTCCTTACCTATGCAGAAATGATAACTTTTAAACTGAAATTGTGTGCTTGTACCAGTTGTTTTCTGATATCTATAGAGATTGTGTTGATTGCTTTCCAATTTCTAAAGGGACTGTGTGGAGTGTCTGCATTTTAAAAGAGGGAAGCTTTTTGACGGTGGTAGCTGTGCTCGGATTTGCAGAGACGAAATCCAACTGGTTGATGATCTGGGTATGGTGCTCTGTTGTGATCTAAAGTTAGACTATTCCTGGATGTCTTTCAAGTGGATAGTGTCATTCTTCATTTCCCTCTTTCCCACAGCCTTTCATGATAAGAATGCTGTGAACTGCACCTACAAGGATGAGCAGGACTGTGTGCAGAGGTTCCAGTACTACGAGGACAACAGTGGGAAGTCTGTTCTGTCTGTGGTGAAAGAGCCAGGTAAAGGTCCGACCAAACTGGGGCGAAAACAAGAGCGTATGCAAGACCCATGGAACAGCATCTGCTGGTTGGATGACTTGAATCAAAAATGGGTTTTTTTGTATCTAAATGCTGCGTGATCTAGAGTTTCGCTTTTCCTGTGATATAACAAACAAGAATGAAGAAATACAGATTTCAGGACAAACTTTGTGTCCATTGTGAAGGTGGTTGTGGTGCATGTGTGTGTGAGACAGACAGACAGAGATAGTGAGAGAGAGAGAGAGAGAGGGAGAGAGAGGGAGAGGGAGAGAGAGGGGGAGAGAGAGAGAGAGAGAGAGAGAGGGAGAGAGAGAGAGAGGGAGAGAGATAGTTAGAGAGAGAGAGAGACAGAGGGAATGTTCCTGCTCCAGCCCGTAGGCAGTGTGTGGGTCACGAGGCCTGTAAAAGCCTGGAGCCTGCAGTGAGTCTGGCCCTTTCCTTTAACAGAGCCACATGTTCAACATGCACCCCATTAATTACTCAGCAACACACACACAACACACACAGCACGCACTCAACACACACACACAACACACACAGCACGCACTCAACACACACACACAACACACACAGCACGCACTCAACACACACACACAGCACGCACTCAACACACACACACAACACACACAGCACGCACTCAACACACACACACAACACACACAGCACGCACTCAACACACACACACAACACACACAGCACGCACTCAACACACACAACGCTCACAGCGCTGCAGCACACACAGGAGCCTGAGTGGCAGAGCGAGGCCATAAACGGCATTAGGCTACTGTTCAACACGCTGACATGGCACTGTAGGCACCATGTAATCAGACAGGGAGGATAAAGGGGCATATAGAGACTGACAGATGGTAGATATCAGCTAAGGAGTGAAATCGTACAGGAGCGTCATTTAGAGGGCTTAAAAAACAAATAATAGTGTAGCAGCATTTAGCGAGTCAGCGAAATTGTACATTTGCTCGAGTGAGCAAAATTGAGATATTTTATATGTATATGCCAAAAAGCTGTTCTTAGTACATTGTCATGTTAGTTTTACTAGCCGAGCTGCTCTTGCCTGACTCTTTACACAACCTCTCCCCCAGACTGCCCCAAAGGCCCCGACATCCTGGTGGTGCTCCTCTCGGTTGCAGGAGCAATACTGGTCCTGGGCCTGGTCTCCCTGCTCATCTGGAAGCTGCTGGTCACTATCAATGACCGCCGCGAATTTGCCAAGTTTGAGGAGGAGCGAGCACGAGCTAAGTGGGACACGGTGAGCCTGGCACCCTGCCAACGTGCACATGATTACTCAGAATGAGCTGCGTTACGTTTACTTGCAAATACTTGTCGTCCAGCCACCAACAACAGCTTGGCTGATGGGCTGCATGCACACAAACATGGGCGGAACCTGGAAATATGCACACACACACACACACACAACCACCCTGCTCACAAAGTTATAAACGCAGGCATTGCTATTTCCGAGCAGCCCGGTAAATCATAGATGTGGGTGGCATGATTTTATTGTTTTCTGTGGCATGTTGTTTTGCCTACAGAACAAAGGAACGCCTCCACTCCCCAGGGTACCTTGGGGCCATGATAATTAGGCTGTCCTGGAGAGATGTGTAGCCTCATACTCCCACATGACTATCATGACCACATCTGGCTTCCAGTCCCCACTGCGTAGCTCCTCCACTTTAGTCCCCGTAAAGATGACAGGGTCGGTCAGGTGTGAGCCGGGGTTGCAGACTCAAACATTGTCTTCCATTCTGGCCTGTCTCTGTTGTAGGGCCACAACCCTCTCTACAAAGGAGCAACGTCCACTTTCACCAACATCACCTATCGAGGCAACAAGGAATAGTAGTTCACCAAAATGGTCATTGCCGTGACGGGGCAACAAAGCCTGCAGGAGATAGTCATGTTCATAGGTTTTACAGCTGTGAAATATTTGATCTTTGGAGGGTGTACATGTTTTGTTTGTAAATATAATAGTCATCTTAATTTTTCTTGGTTTCACAATTTATCACTTTTTTTTAAAGTGAAATTTTAATTCTGTCTATTTCATGTACATCCAGCATACAAAGTGTGAAGCATTAAAAGGCTTTTTTTTAAAACACTGCAATTCTAAAGATAGCTAATCACCATGACTCGTGTTTCTTCCTCTCACTGCGGCTTCCTACCTAAGGCTCTAACAGCCGCAGGTGCTCAGAAAGAGGCGTATGAACCAACAACTACACCATGACTGGCCAATCAAACTGCTGTTCTTTTTAATCCAGCTCATAAATGATGCACTGCCTAACACAGTACCTTTTTCTATGTTTGTGTTTCTTTTTGTGTGAACTACAAAACAAACGAATTCAGTATTGAAAGGTAAACTACTAAAGACAACCTAGCTATGGAGCTTTTTGAGTGTCACTAGAACCTGAACCTGAAACCATTATTTCTTGGAAAAAAAGCCTGTGAAATTCAGGTATCCAAAAATTCAAGTTAAAATAATTCAGGTTCAGGTCGAAATTCAGTGCAGTTCGATTAGCTCTGAGTTTGTTTGCTCATCCTAAATATCTTGGATGCTTTCCCGACACAAATTTCGACCCGAACCTGAATTTTAACCCGAACCTGAATTTCGACCTGAACCTGAATTTTAACTTGAATTTTTGGATTCCCGACTGAATTTCACAGGCTTCAGGTTCAGGTTCTGGTGACACTCAAAAAGCACCATACCTGGCTCTGTACCAATGATGGCTGCAAAAACTCAATATTCAGTAAAAGCTTTGGAGTGGAATCAACTTCAGCTTTACAACACACACATGCTTATAACAAAAAATGGAGAGGGTACTATATATACTGTTGTGGAAATTTCTGAAAATCAATTGAGGACTCAGACGTGGTTAAATGAGTTAAATGAGTAATTTATTAAAAGGTATAAAATATGAAATAAATGAATAAAATAAATGAAATAAATGCAATAAAGCAAAGTAAGGCAAGAGTCTCGTCTAGCACGAAGAAACTGATGTCTCAGTTATACACGGAGACAGCCGAAGGCCCCACTGGGCAGACCTAAGGAATGTGACCTAAGGAAAAGATTCATGGTTACACTGAATCACACTTACTAACAGATTATGGTCCTTCTGCTAGTCAGAATGACTTATACTAAATCATATAGTTCATGATGATCTGAAATAATCTAATGACATGATCAAGATGACATTATCATAATAATTTCTCTCACATTAATTATATGTGGTGGACTGGCAAACTGCCCATGGTGTACCCTGCCTTCGCCCGGAGATGCTGGGATTGGCTCCAGCCCCCCCTGTGACCCGACTATTAGGGGAATAAGCGGTACGGATAATGAAATGAATGAATGAATGAAATTTTATATTATATATATATATATATATATATATATATATATATATATATTTTTTTTTTTTTTTTTTTTTTTTTTTTTTAAGTACCTGCAATAAGAAGCTACTAACACAATTCACTACTACTAAAATGTGATCTACCAAAGAGAGATTTAAAGAGATTTAAAATTTAATGCAAAAGGAGTGACTTATTTAACGATAAAAGTGCAGAGCTGTTATGGCAAAAAGACTTTTACATCTGTGCAGTCAGAGCACACACTAGTGATCACTACGGGGCTGTGGTGCACACGTGCCCAGAGTGGTGGGCAGCCCTAGCCCAGCGCCCGGGGAGCAGTTGGGGTTAGGTGCCTTGCTCAAGGGCACCTCAGTCATGGCCTCAGGCCTGGGAATCAAACCCACGACCCTCCGGTCACAAGACCAGTTCCCAAACAACCAGACCATGACTGCCCCACCTCTTACATCACTCCAGTTACAGACCTCCAATCCTACAATTAATCATACCATTCAGCAGGGCACTTCCCTGATTCCACACAAGCTCACTGCAGATAATCCTTGCTGTAGTTGGTTGTCTCCTCTCCATAAGATTCTTAAACAGATTTCTAGATGACATTTTTCGACCAACTGCTCAGTCCTTACCAGCAAATGACACTTTCTCCAAATCCTTGAATGCCTGAAAGAACAAACACTACCTGACAACTGCCTACTTTTTTCAACGGACATTTAAAAGTTCATAGATGGTCATTCCTAATAAGGATGGTCTGAGAGCTGTAGACCTGAGAAGAACCCTCCCACAGATGTTCACACAAGACTATGAGAACATCTGTGAACTCTGCACTGAATCATCTCTGACTAGTAGCAGTACTACTCAGAACTAAGAGTCATTACTGTGGTTACATATGAGATCATCCTGTGCAAGCCTCCTTGTCGGGTTTGTTGAGGAACATTTTTAAAACAGTATACTGGACCAGTACTCTTAGTATTTCTCAGATACATTGATAATGTTTTTGTTACTGCTACATGCACTTTGAAGACCTCCACTTGTTTGTATGTTTTTCTTTTCCTCCAACTTCCACAACAGACACAGAGCCAGACACTCACAGACATTAGCCAGGCTTTTGCTTTTGTTGGTTGAAGGAAAATCCAGAGTCAGAGTTGTTAGCGAAGCAGACATGAGAAACCAGTGAGGAGGCAACCACAGAATGAAGAGTAGGCACAGGGGTAAATAATGTAATGATCCAAAAAGTTCAAAGCCATACAGCAGTCCGCCTAAACACATCACACCAAACAAGGGTTGAACATTAATAACCAGCAAGACAAACTGAAAAACAAAACATGCAGTAATCATGGCAGTACTGCACAATGCAAGAGGGTACACAAGCAGGTTTAAATAGGGGGAACAAATGAGGAGCAAGTGACATGGAACAGTAATCACGAGAGGTGCATCTGGCGAGCGTGTGTCAATTGGAGGATCTTGACTGATTGATGGGAGAGCTGCTGACAGGAGGATTCTGGGAAACGGAGTGCAGTTCAGGAAGTGTGACACACCCATGGAATACACATGCGCATCCTGGCATGAGGATTCATTTTGTGGATGTTTCTATTAAGTCTGGAAATTCTTGTTTAAATAACACCATCTACTGTATTATAAATGTACAGGTTCTCTTTACTAATTCCAGTACATATCTTCACATTCCAAGGCCTGCAAGGCCCATTACTCTGAGCTCTCAGTCTGAAGAACAAATTGTATTACTGGCAATTACATTATTGTATTTACATTGGAGAAATAAGAGATTGGAGATACGACTTGCTGAATGGTTGAACACCTTTGGACTATATAGTTTAAGGATTTGTCATTGGCAGTGGCAAGGCATTTTAATACTAATGGACATTGCATATGCATTAATGACATATTTGTTTGTATTTCCAGTTGTTGCTATGGGAGCAATGAAATGAACTCAAACAAAAAGTGCTCTACACTCTCACGATTATGGGACCACATGGAATGGGAATGAATGTAAAGTCTTAGACATTTACTTTTCCTGTTTTAAACTGATTCCACCTCGTTCAACAATCAGAAGCATTTTCCTTGCACAGCAGATGAAGGACCTTCTTCATCTGAAACATCCTGTCCAAAAAGTCCTGTTTCTATGCAAGCTTTCTATACTTCACTCTCTCTCTCTCACACACACACACACACACACAGAGTTCCCACTGTGTTCAACTCTTCAGGGTCTTCAGAGTGAGGGAGATGCGAGTGCAGTCAATCAGCCTCTTTATTCTCCATTATTAATATAAAGAAACAAATGTGCACAGTAGTGAGCAGACTAAAAGAAAACACAGGCAGTAATGAGTCGAAGTGCGTAGGAGGCGCAGGGGAGCAAACCCCTACACTGATGCATCATATCTGGCACTGTACGGGCGGGTAGAGTATCTGTGGCACTGAATAATAGAGAGTATGAAGGAAACCAACAAGGTTCAGGCACTCGAATTAGTAATCAGGGGATTGGGCAAGTGGTGTGTGTTTGTGTGTGCGTGTGTGTGTGTGTGTGTGTGCGTGCGTATGTTTGTGTGGGTCAGTGGGTGTGTCCTTCAGACTGGGTGCCTGGCACACTGTGACACTCAAAAGCTAAAGATATTTGAAAAAGACTTTCTTTCTCTCTCTCTCTCTCTCTCTCTCTCTCTCTCTCTCTCTCTCTCAGTAGTAACAATAACAACTATTTGTGTTGTGTGACTCCTTCTGTCATTACTCACTATTTACTATGGCTTTACTTCATAATTATCACTTCGCATCTACAGAATATGATCAAAGACTTAAATGTAATGAAAGGTTTCATTTCCCCAGACCAGTCATTTATGTGGTGATAATCCATTCATTCATTCATTTGGGGTAGGAAAATAATGTGATGGTGTTTTTTTCCAATATCAATAACTGTTTTCATTTGCATTTTTATATATCTTTTCAATTAGTTTTTTTCATAAATGTGTTCCGGTATATACAAAATATTGTCCCTACAATTTTAAATGTAGGGAATACAAAATTCTAATGTGGCGAGGAAATCTATTTATAGTATCACCTCCCTGGGTAATGCTAATTCTATCCCATGCAGGAACAACTGAAACCATACTTTTACACACACATTTAACATGGTGACTTGGCATTTCTGTATTCAGCTATCCACATGGCCCAAGTACATTTTAGCTTGTCTTTGCACCTTGCTGTTGCACAGTATGGCTGTGATACCACTCTCTACTTACTGATGTATGTTCACCAACCTTTGTGCTTTGTTTTGGTGTTTCACATCTCAGCAATATTTTTATTTTAAAACCATTAGGACAATATATATAACATTAATTTTTTTGCAAAATTAAACATAAGAGTTAGCACCCTAATACGTTTTTAAATGACATACCAGTGTGGCGTCCCGTGAGGGCATTTTCAACCAAATTCTGCAGGAGCCAAGGATTTATTAAATAAAGGATTTTAGTTTACAAAAATGATGGTCTAAGGGTTTACCGCTGCGCCCTCTTCAGGCCGCCGAGGGTGCCTGTATTTGGCTGTGGAGGTTCGCAACTAACTATATACCGTATGTTCACAGCTTTCTGCCAAGTCTGGCCTTCCTGGGCCTTATGGTCTCGTTCACCCATTTTGTTCTGGTTTTGAGAAATAAATATCCGACAAATTACAATAACAGTCCAGCACTAAGTGCTTGGGCACTTACATCTCCATCTAGAACCCAAATAATGTTTGGAGTTATTGGATCAGACAACAAGGGGCGACACACTAACAGTAATCATCAAGAAGTTTGAAATCTTAAATCGTTATTTACAATGACAGTAAGCGCTAATCTACTTATTTAAAGTAAAAGTATGAGTAGGGGTAAAACAATAAAGAATGAAAAGACAGATCGTTTGGACTACTTCACTGGGGAATGTGATATAGATAGTTATCTCTGGAGATTTTTTGACGGCAGGCTGGCTGTGATTTGAGCAGGCAGCGAACACTAGAGTACATCAGAAAGGCGCTGCTGCTCTGGGCTACTTTCGGATAGACGGCGTCTCAGATAAAGGCAGAAGCTGGAAATGCCAAGGTACGTTTGACGAACAGTTTGGCTTTCGGGACATATTGCTTGATAACCAACGCTCAGAAGCATTTGTTGTTGTCCAGCCAGCTAGCTAGCGACGGTAGCAACGGTAGCTAGGTTAATGTTGTGAAGAACAAGTGAGGAACGAGGACAACATCGTTCAACATCATCCACTTATTAACTATAATGAATCAAAACGCCTCAGTTAAGATGAGTGTAGTTAGGATTGCTAACTAGGTTATATCTGTCATTTTTTGTAGTGTTTCAATTCGCGTTATTTCTGACGGTAGCTAGTTTAGCTGGGTACTTGAGTATCTATCCAAAGCTAGCTAAGTTACCACTGTGTAATCACACGCCCCAGTCAGATTTGGGAAAATATATAGTCTGTTTGCTGATGACAATTCCTATTTTGTTGTTCTGCTTCATAACTGAAGGTATTCGTGTTATTGAAATGGTAAGACCTTCAGTACTGATTATAAAATAACGTTACCTATATAACTAGCTAGCTCTACTATCCATGGTTTTCAGGCGTAGGTTAGCTAGCTAGCATGCAAGTTTGTCTAAGACCTAAAATTGTGATTTTAAATTGTAGCTAGCCTTAGTTATTATGTTTTATTATTTATTATTATATTATTGTTGCTGCTGGAGATTGTGTTAGTAGTCCTCCTACACGAGGATTAATTTGTAGATGAAAAAATAGCACTAATCCTGTTAGTGTGTTGGAGTTTATTTTCTCAGGGTCAGGGGTAAAGATAGGACCATAGGTTTGCTGATATGTACCACCCTCATATTTCTGAGCTTTGTACAGTGTAGATGATACTGATGTACTGCTCCAGTAAACGTATCCTGAGGAGAGCACATCCAGACAGACGCTTAATACTTGCACAGAAATTATATGGAATTGTAAAAAGTTGTAAATCTGGTTGACCTATAGTTGAAGGGTCATGTGTGCGTGTAGGCACACAGTTTGGTTGTACGGAGGTCATGTTTGGTCCTATTGATTTTGAAGAGGCTTGCACTGCAGTGCAGATGTAAGCTGAGCATTAAATGACTCTGTGGTATGTAATTGTGATCATGGTAGAGGACTGGTAGTATCATGATTAGTGTTATTAGTGTTACATTAACTTGTAGCCCAAGTGGAAGCTTTTTTTTCTTTCCATTATTTAATCAGATTTTCAACTGTTTCCATAATTGTGATTATTATTAACACAATTGTAATCTTCTCACAGGTTTATCTGCCATGGATGCAAATGCGATACCCAAATTCTCCTCCAAAGATGAGGAAATTGACTTCTGGAAAGCACTTTGTCTGAAGCACCAGAAAAGGTAGTCCATCAAAGACATGATGCCACCGGCCATGCAGAGACTTCTCTTAACAGTGTTCTCTCGCACCCTTAGCATCTTGACATTACACATTTTTATACTCGAAGACTATAATATAGACTCAGAATGCTGGGAAGAAACAAAAATAATGGAAAATAATTTGGCCAGTTATGTGACATCTCAGCAACAGAAGAAGTTACCTTGAGAGAATGGAGTCATTTTAGTGTCACACGATTTACTCAATCCACTACTGGCAGCTTCCTTTACTAGGTTTTTGTTGTAAGATATGCAGTTTTATAGAGAACTATAACTATACTGTGGCTGATATGAGGAATAAATTGTGCGTTTGTTTCATGGTACATACATTTCATAGTAGGCTATTGCTTCTGTATTCTATCCTGGAGGACTGAATTACAAATGCCTTGCCATTGAGGTGATGAGCTGCTATTACCACAGTGCATATTTAGCCATGCAGTACACTAGCCTAAAGTTACACCTGGGTTACATAAGAAACCCTGAGCATGCCAGAGGTTTACAGCCACACGTTTATAGAACAGCATGATCCGAGCACAAGCTTAATACTACAAATCAGATCTATTCCTGATTCTTTAATTGGAATATACTGTTCGTGCCAAAGGAGACTTTAGTTATATAGACAAAGACATTTTTGGTTTGCCAGCAATTTGAATTTCGAAGAATGGTTTTGATAGTGGGCTTGGCAGTGTTTTATTAGGTTTGGCAACCTGCCTCTTGTTTGCTAATGGCTTGTGGCTCTTTGTTAGATATGTTGCATGGAGGCTGTTCTGATCTCTGGGGCACGTGACTGGGGCTTGCTTTACACACCAGCCTTCTCCGCACGGCCTTTTAGAGAGCAAAAAGGGTGCAAAAATGAGTCACAGATGTTACCTGATCGTGTTGACCAAGCTTTACTGTGTGTTCTCCTAAGATGAACGAATGAACAAAAACCCCCCTGGGCTCAATAAGGCATTTCTGATTATGACATCGTCCCAACCTGTCCTCTCTCTCATCTGTTTATAAAGTGAGAATGTGTTTTTGTTATGGTTGACTCATGATACTGGGTGATTACGTAACTGACTCTGAAGAGTTGCCCTTCCCGCAGTAACCAGTCCCGTTCTGAGCACAGTACCGGATATCTTCTCGTATTCAGTGCTCATAGAATGCTGGGAGTGTACAAGTAAATAGAACAAACAGAATGGCCTTGGTGTGAAAGTAATAGTTTTTCCTAGAATTGACTGTGTGAACACCTGAATATATTAGGCACAGATAGCATTTATCAGGCGTCTTTATCTGTTTAATCTTCAGTAGACCTGTATCGGCTATGGACTTTTCTGAGTATAGAATAAGGCTTTAGTTCACTGGCCACAGACATCCTGGATTATTTTTTGAGTAATTTTATGATCGGTTAAAAAGAAACACCATAATATATTTTTTTTCTGTTTGATAGTAGATATTTATTCAAATAATCAACTGTGTTGTGTCAAAGGCCAGGACTGTATTTCATCAGTCTGTCAACTTCATTCTATACGTAGTGCAGCTTCAGGAAATTCAGGAAAAGACTAGAAGGTTTAAATCCTCTGAACAAGCAGTAGGAAATGAATAAACTGCAATAATGGAGTATATTCAGGAAGATTGTTACAGTATTCCCACGCTAATGCGCTCTGCCTTACTTCCCTTTTATCAGCCTGTCAAATGACGACAGATCAAATGCGGTTCATCTAAAGAGTATAAAGAGAGTGTTTTTCTTGTGTGTTCCTGCGTGCGTGTGTATGATTCGTTCAGCTGTAAGGAGGCGCAGGAGGAGCTCCTGGAGTTTCAGGAGGGCAGTCGTGAGCTGGAGGCCGAGTTGGAGACTCAGCTAGGCCAGGCAGAACACCGCCTCCGAGACCTGCAGGCAGACAACCAGAGACTGCAGCACGAACTCGACACATTGAAGGTGACCGAAACGGAACTAGCCTGGAGACTTGCTGAAGCCAGGCTCATTCCCCCCCCCCCCCATAGACGGGGTCAGGACGTACATCTTTAAGGCCATGTTTTGCTTCATATTCTAAGTGCAGCACAATTTGCTTATATTTACATCTACACCTTTTTTTTCTTCCCCGGCCTCTCGGCTAAACATTACACTCGCGTGGAATGTGTGAAGGCACATGCTCCTGTGCCCGAACAGCTCTGCTAACGCTAGCCTGTCCTTACTTAATCATTCACGTTTCAACATTCAAGGTTCAATCAAGGTTGATTTGCAGATGACCGTTTGAAGAGTATAAGGCATTTTCATGTGAGACGTGTCTGTGCAGTTCCCACTACATGCTTTCCTTTCACACATTACATGCTCAGCTGTGTACTGTCATGTACACGTGACAATTCTGAGATGCCTTTGTTTCCATTGTGTGTGATACTATAGCTGAACTCGTCTTGTAGTTGTGAGAAAAGCCTGATTGAGCAAAGCTCACTGCTGGGTACTTTATCAGTGATCGCGCTGCAAAGAAGCCAAGTACTGTAGTGACAAAGCTGACTAAAGCAGAATCAATCAGTGGCAAGTCTGGATGCGAAATGAAAATGATTGGCTTGCCTAACCATAATTACAGATATGTAGACCTTTTAAATATACAGTTCAGTAATGTGCACTGCAAATCACTGTACTGTGCTGCTTGAAGTTTGTGAACCCTTTAGAAGTTTTTATATTTCTACATAACTTTTACCTAGATTTTACCAAATACCTTTATTTGGTAAAATGACTTGTGTGCTTATGGTCGTTGTCTTGCTTGATGAAGTTTTAGGTCAAATTTATGCAGAAGTATCGAAATTTCTAAAGTGTTCACAAACCTTCAGGCATTAATGTACATGGAAATGAAATGATCAGATCACCATCACAAATTTAAAATTTGCTTGCTTGCTTCCCAAACGACCTTTATAGTAATTTTAGACTAAATATGTATCTGATGATAGATTTTTTCTATCATATTATTAATGACTTATTCATAAATAAGGATGTTATTACACTAATCACGTATACAGGTGTACTTGTAAAGTACTGTACTGTATTTGGCCTCAGGAACATCTCTCTTCAGTAGTCTGCCAACACAGAGGGCATCTGCTTTCCTTGGTACTGCTGTTCCATGCTTAATGATGTATGAATGCACTGGACCACAAATTAAGAAATTCTGAAAACATATTTGGATTCAACATGCAAAAAAAAAAAATACAATGTTGTTTTTGTTGTTTGTTTTTGCAGGAAGCACAATCATTCTTGACTAGTGCAAAGTCTATGCTATTGTGGCCTGTTGATCTTTCAGTAGGTTGCTAGCATGTATGTTTTTCTTCATGGGCACAAAATGGTTTTAAATGTGAATATACAGTGCTAGCGTTTTATTTTTAGCCAAGGAAGGACAATGTTCAACAAGAATTTGTGTGCATGTAGGATTTAGGTCATTAGACATTAGTCTGAGAAAGCAGTAAATATTGCGTCCCCCAGACTGAGCATGTGTAAGCGTACACAGCACCCTGGAGAAGAAGTCACGCGTGTCCCCTTCTGTGTCTGCCTTTAGGAGAAGCTGGAGCAACAGTATGCACAGAGCTACAAGCAGATCTCCATTCTGGAGGACGATCTTGGCCAGACACGGAGCATCAAGGAGCAGCTGCTCAGATATGTCAGAGAGCTGGAGCAGGCCAACGACGACCTGGAGAGAGCCAAGAGGTCAGAGGTCATTACAACATCACCTTTTTCTGCCGCATGAGCAGTTGCATGTCTCTGTAATCTTTTACTGATTCCTGTGTTTCGGGAAACTACTCTCGGTGATTATTGGAAATGAGTGTTCTGCATAATCTTGACTTCTCCCCTAGAAAAAGCACTATGGGTTTTATACAGATCAAAAGACATTGCGGTCAGAGAACGTTGAGAAGCACTGTGCAGTACCTCTGTATAGAATATCCAAAATGTGATTATATAATCGAATTATTAAAAAGCAAAAAAAAGACATTGTATTGTGAAAATAAATATTCGTTTGTGGGGTGTGGAGCAGCACTATTGTGGCTGTCTCGACAGTGTTCTCATGTGTGTCTGCACTATCGTGGTGGGTGTTCTGTCTTAACAGCGTTCTCGTGTGTCTGCACTATCGTGGTGGGTGTTCTGCCTTAACAGCGTTCTCGTGTGTCTGCACTATCGTGGTGGGTGTTCTGTCTCTGCACATCGTGGTGGGTGTTCTGTCTCGACAGCGTTCTCGTGTGTCTGCACAATCGTGGTGGGTGTTCTGTCTCGACAGCGTTCTCATGTGTGTGCACTATCGTGGTGGGTGTTCTGTCTTAACAGCGTTCTCGTGTGTGTCTGCACTATCGTGGTGGGTGTTCTGTCTCAACAGCGTTCTCGTGTGTGTCTGCACTATCGTGGTGGGTGTTCTGTCTTAACAGCGTTCTCGTGTGTGTTCTATCGTGGTGGGTGTTCTGTCTGCACTATGTCTGCACTATGGTGGGTGTTCTGTCTCGACAGCGTTCTCGTGTGTGTCTGCACTATCGTGGTGGGTGTTCTGTCTCGACAGCGTTCTCGTGTGTGTCTGCACTATCGTGGTGGGTGTTCTGTCTTAACAGCGTTCTCGTGTGTGTCTGCACTATCGTGGTGGGTGTTCTGTCTTAACAGCGTTCTCGTGTGTGTCTGCACTATCGTGGTGGGTGTTCTGTCTCGACAGCGTTCTCGTGTGTCTGCACTATCGTGGGGGTGTTCTGTCTCGACAGCGTTCTCGTGTGTGTCTGCACTATCGTGGTGGGTGTTCTGTCTCGTGAGTTCTCCCATCAGTCTCACCTGTTGCACCAAATGCACAGTGTGACAGAGGAGTCATACCGTGTCAGTTTCTGCGATTGAAAATGAAGTGCAGGTCATGCTGAACAAGCGAAGATTTCAATAGCAACTGTGTTTACAGAGTTCATAACTCAGCAACAGAGTCTTAGTTTTGGTCAGTAAACGGCAAAATAGTGAAACCTCATCTTGGCAGTGTCTCTGGCATACAGGGAGAGAGTCCTATATCCTTATACAGGTCTTATAATAATCCACATAATCTCATATTTCAAAAATGTGAAAAATCTACTTATTAGCACAAAAGTTTTCTTGTCATTCTTGTGTTCCATCTTCATTATATATATATATATATATATATATATATATCTGAAACGAGGGACGAAGATGTGACCACACCAAACACAATATAAGAGAAAGATAAGATAATCCTTTATTAGTCCCACAATGGGGAAATTCACAATGATTGGCCTAGCCGTTTTGCAGTTACTCCTTTACGAACAAGCAATTCTTTTTTCTTTTTTTCTTTTAGTTTTGGAAACTGGACTTGCTGTAACATTGGGCATTAAAAAGCTTTCCGGTAATTTTTTTTTTGTTGTAAAATGTCTCTGGTATGGCCCGATGCCCGCTAACATTTTATGCTAGCTAGCACATTGTGAGCTGTTGTGGCAAAAATGTAAGCGGCCTACTTTTCCATTGCTAATAATGCTTTATAATGATAATGTGTGATCCCTGTATTAATAATAATTTATGATCCCTCAGGATAAAACATTTTTGTTGTCACGTTTCTTGGAATTGTGTGCATTACATTTATTTAACCCAAAATCCACAACTGCAGGCTACTCACTAAATAGATCCTGAAGGCTAGTCCCCATTTGTTTGATTATTACTTGCTGTTTCATGTCAAGGAACAAGTAACAGACATGTTTATTCTGAAATAAATATACCTATACAAGTAGTATAGTATCTCTCTCACTATTGGTTTGCGCTCTTGTGGACATAATGCATAAAATTAGTTTTCTGAATGATTTGACCCTATGGACCTAATGGTTCATGCAGTACCTCTGGTGATGCTGAGCTCTATCTCTGTGCAGTATCTCTGTGCAGTACCTCTGGTGATGCTGAGCTCTATCTCTGTGCAGTACCTCTGGTGATGCTGAGCTCTATCTCTGTGCAGTACCGCTGGTGATGCTGAGCTCTATCTCTGTGCAGTACCTCTGGTGATGCTGAGCTCTATCTCTGTGCAGTACCTCTGGTGATGCTGAGCTCTATCTCTGTGCAGTACCTCTGGTGATGCTGAGCTCTACCTCTGTGCAGTACCTCTGGTGATGCTGAGCTCTCTACCTCTGTGCAGTACCTCTGGTGATGCTGAGCTCTACCTCTGTGCAGTACCTCTGGTGATGCTGAGCTCTATCTCTGTGCAGTACCTCTGGTGATGCTGAGCTCTACCTCTGTGCAGTACCTCTGGTGATGCTGAGCTCTATCTCTGTGCAGTACCTCTGGTGATGCTGAGCTCTACCTCTGTGCAGTACCTCTAGTGATGCTGAGCTCTATCTCTGTGCAGTACCTCTGGTGATGCTGAGCTCTATCTCTGTGCAGTACCTCTGGTGATGGTGATGCTGAGCTCTACCTCTGTGCAGTACCCCTGGTGATGCTGAGCTCTATCTCTGTGCAGTACCCCTGGTGATGCTGAGCTCTATCTCTGTGCAGTACCTCTGGTGAATAAATATACCTATACAAGTAGTATAGTATCTCTCTCACTATTGGTTTGCGCTCTTGTGGACATAATGCATAAAATTAGTTTTCTGAATGATTTGACCCTATGGACCTAATGGTTCATACGCGTGTGCAGTACCTCTGGTGATGCTGAGCTCTATCTCTGTGCAGTACCTCTGGTGATGCTGAGCTCTATCTCTGTGCAGTACCTCTGGTGATGCTGAGCTCTATCTCTGTGCAGTACCCCTGGTGATGCTGAGCTCTATCTCTGTGCAGTACCCCTGGTGATGCTGAGCTCTACCTCTGTGCAGTGCCCCTGGTGATGCTGGGCATATAGGGATTTTGGTCAAATTGCTGCAGTTTTTGCCAACAGCTGATTCAGTCATATAGCTGCTCTGCCAGTCATGAAAATCAGAAACTGAGTCGCTGTATCCCTTTAATTTGAACTGATGCCCTAAATAACCCCGGTGTTTATTTCAGATTGTCCTGTGGTCGATCTGAGTTATGGTTGAGTTGGCTTTTCACCATTATAATTCTTATATTAAAATCCCTGTGATTTTTTGTTCCTTGCAGAGCTACAATTACCTCTCTGGAGGACTTTGAGCAGAGACTGAACCAGGCCATAGAGAGGAATGCCTTTCTGGAGAGTGAGCTGGACGAAAAAGAATCTCTCCTGGTGTCTGTGCAGAGATTAAAGGATGAGGCCAGAGGTACTAAGTGACGTCTCTCCTTCATCAACCAGCACACTGACCGCTGGTCTTCCTGTCTAACTAATGAACTGTCTCTCTCTAACTCTGTCTTAACTAGTGAACTGTCCCTCTCACTCTAACTCTTTAAGTCTAACTCTTAAGTTGCTTAAAGGGAAGGTAAGTTATTTTTTGCATATGTAACGTGTGTGTGTGTGTGTGTGTCTTAAGACCTGCGGCAGGAGCTGGCTGTTCGTGAGAGGCAGCCTGATTTAACAAGGATGTCTGCACCCAGTTCTCCAACTCCAGACAATGAGAAAACGGACTCTGTTGTGCAAGCTTCTCTCTCGCTGCCTGCAACACCGCTCAGCCAGAGCCTGGACAACGCCTTCACTGGGCAGAAAGATACAACACCGCTCAGCCAAAGCCTGGACAACGCCTTCGCTGGGCAGAAAGGTACAACACCACTCACCCAGAGCCTGGACAACGCCTTCGCTGGGCAGAAAGGTACAACACCACTCACCCAGAGCCTGGACAACGCCTTCGCTGGGCAGAAAGGTACAACACCACTCACCCAGAGCCTGGACAACTCCACATACAGGCCGACACCACTCAGAGTCGGGGTCAACAAATATATATTAAAGTACATAAGTCAAAAACATCTAGAAAGGTGTGTGTGTGTTTTAAACATGCTTTGTATGCATACGTGTAACACGTATTTTAATTGTACAACCCTATGAAACCTATTAAAAAAGAAATCCTGGAGGAAAGTCAAAATGAATAGTTTGAAGAAGCATATAATGGCTGTTCTCCTAGCCTGAACGTGGCCATAAGTGCTTCTGAATGTCCTTTTTAGAAAAAAAGAAATAGTTAATTTAAATTAATAAATTGTAATATATAATTGTTTACCTAATAAATTGGTATTATTTATTATATTTATTAAATTAATCGTTATCATCTCAATAATATTTTTTGTTAATGTTATTATTAATAATAATAATGGTTTGGTTATTTCACCGAGTGTATGAGGCTGCTCCTGACAGGTTTGTTTTTCTTCTGCAGTGTTGACGGATGGCTGTAATAATTCAGCCCTCACTCCAGCTGCTAGAATATCAGCTCTCAATATCGTGGGGGATTTACTGCGTAAAGTCGGGGTGAGTGCTTCCCTCAGAGTGAGCGCTTCCCTCAGAGTGAGCGCTTCCCTCAGAGTGAGCGCTTCCCTCAGGGTGAGCGCTTCCCTCAGGGTGAGCGCTTCCCTCAGGGTGAGCGCTTCCCTCAGGGTGAGCGCTTCCCTCAGAGTGAGCGCTTCCCTCAGAGTGAGCGCTTCCCTCAGAGTGAGCGCTTCCCTCAGAGTGAGCGCTTCCCTCAGGGTGAGCGCTTCCCTCAGGGTGAGCGCTTCCCTCAGGGTGAGCGCTTCCCTCAGAGTGAGCGCTTCCCTCAGAGTGAGCTTCCCTCAGGGTGAGCGCTTCCCTCAGGGTGAGCGCTTCCCTCAGAGTGAGCGCTTCCCTCAGAGTGAGCGCTTCCCTCAGGGTGAGCGCTTCCCTCAGGTGAGCACTTCCCTCAGGGTGGCGCTTCCCTCAGGGTGCGCTTCCCTCAGAGTGGCGCTTCCCTCAGGGTGGCGCTTCCCCTCAGGGTGGCTTCCCTCAGGGTGGCGCTTCCCTCAGGGTGGCGCTTCCCCCTCAGGTGAGCGCTTCCCTCAGGGTGAGCGCTTCCCTCAGAGTGAGCGCTTCCCTGAGGGTGAGCGCTTCCCTGAGAGCGAGCGCTTGCCTCAGGGTGAGCGCTTCCCTCAGGGTGAGCGCTTCCCTCAGGGTGAGCGCTTCCCTCAGGGTGAGCGCTTCCCTCAGGGTGAGCGCTTCCCTCAGGGTGAGCGCTTCCCTCAGGGTGAGCGCTTCCCTCAGGGTGAGCGCTTCCCTCAGGGTGCTGCTGGAGCCTGAAGCACCACCGTCTGATTAAACCAGGAAAAGCATAAGAACTTTGTCTTGGGTTCTCTGTCAGAATGGAAGCAGGCGATGAATGAAACAAGCCTGAACACAGTGTGTCCATGTACTGTTTGTCATGATCACATTTGATATTAGCAAGTTTGATAGGCTACAAATATTAACACTTGCTTGTCAATCCAATCAGTTCTATATCATACCATATGTACTGTACATTAGACAGTGTTCATTATGAATGTTATTTATGTTTGTTTCTTTGGCAGGCTTTAGAGTCTAAACTTGCAGCCTGTAGACATTTTGCTAAGGACCAGGCTGCAAGAAAGAACTATGTCACGAATGCCAATGGAAACGTGATAAACGGGGGGAATTGTCAGTACTCTCCCTCGCTGCACATGTCCTACTTCGACAGGGCGTGAGTATGTTCTCTCCATCCTTCACTCACCCCTGCACACCCACACCAGGTACCAGCAGCCACCCCACCATCACATGGTAGTTACCTAGAAGTTGGGCAGGTAGCAGATTAGTGCATCAGAATCCCTTCACCTTATATAGTCTATAGCCCCCCCTTATATAGTCTAAAGCCCTGCGATTACCTTATATAGTCTAAAGCCCTACGATTACCTTATATAGTCTATAGCCCACCGATTACCTTATATAGTCTAAAGCCCACCGATTACCTTATATAGTCTAAAGCCCACCAATTACCTTATATAGTCTAAAGCCATGCGATTACCTTATATAGTCTATAGCCCACCGATTACCTTATATAGTCTATAGCCCCCCCTTATATAGTCTAAAGCCCTGCGATTACCTTATATAGTCTAAAGCCCTGCGATTACCTTATATAGTCTATAGCCCACCGATTACCTTATATAGTCTATAGCCCACCGATTACCTTATATAGTCTAAAGCCCACCGATTACCTTATATAGTCTAAAGCCCACCGATTACCTTATATAGTCTAAAGCCCTCCGATTACCTTATATAGTCTAAAGCCCTCCGATTACCTTATATAGTCTAAAGCACACCGATTACCTTGTATAGTCTAAAGCACACCGATTACCTTATATAGTCTAAAGCGCACTGATTACCTTATATAGTCTAAAGCGCACTGATTACCTTATATAGTCTAAAGCGCACTGATTATCTTATATAGTCTAAAGGGCATGCTTATTTTTTGTTTATTTTATACATTTCCGTTTATGATGTAACATTTCTGATAATAAACAAGAATTTTCATAGTGTCTGGTTATCTTATATAGTCAGGGCCTACTTGTCATTTGCATGTGTCCTACAGATGTAGTGACAGACTGAAAAACCCTGTGTAACAAGTACACTGACAAAATTGTGCATTGCAGTGATCAGAAAGTAGTGATCTAATAAAAACCCATATAAAAGTGTAAAGTGCTGCCATCAGTCAGAGAACCACTGACTACAACAGAGGGAGCTGTATGGCCATTACAATTCACAGTTGTCTGTACAGGATGTGGTAGCCTGTTAGTTACACCTGTACGGCAGGCTTACCTGTTCAAGCAGTTACTGGGCGTTTAAGTGAACGTCCTGTGCGCTCATTCTCAGACCCTGACCCTGTGTGTTTTTTCCCCAGCAGAAGAGAGAGAGTCATTTTCCCTGCGTTTCTATGGGTAAATGAGCTTAGTAGCAGCTGTATGAGGGGACCTTGCATGCTGGTTAACAAACTCCCTTTAACCCTTTTAGAATACGCTTCTCTGATCCTGTAGGACTCCGTAATGTCGTCTGCATTAACTGCTTGGTGGTGGTTGAGATCTTTGGCATGGAGGTGCAGGCCTGTAACCACGTTTTTAACCACGTTGTAACGCCTTTAATCGCTGCATGGCCCTTTCGCGAGGAGAAAAGCTGCTATGACACATTTAGATGAGATCAAACATGACGGAGTGTTAACAAGAGGGGACCTTACGCAGTTTACAGTCAACTGTACACTGTGCCACTCGTTCCTCTCATTATCCGCCTGTCTGGATGCTGTTCAGCTCACAACTTAATCGTAGCACTACAGGGAGGCCAAACACCAGGGCAGCTGTGGTTAGCGAATCCGTGTCACCAGTGCATGCTGCATCTGGGGGGGTGTTGGGGGCATGCAGGGTGCTGTGGGGGGTGTGTGCAGGGTGCTGTGGGGTCTGCAGTGCTCCCCTGCTGCACTGCTCATGCAGCACACACAGAAGGACACCGTGAGGAGATGCAGCGCATCTCGAGTTTGACTTGTTCCTGCAGCTTTTGTCAGCTTCTAGCTATTAACACTGGGAGACGGAGGGGGAGATGTAAGCCAATAGCAGCTGGCTGAAGTGACTAGAAACTAAACACTTGCTTATTTACTTTTTACTTATTTTTACTTGTTACTGAAAGTTAGTTTCAGCAGGTTTTCGGGTTGCAAATTCGGAGTGTAATTCCGTTCTAGTGCGTGTGGAAGGCAGGGCGTGTGTGTGGCTGTGGGTATTTCTAATGATAACTGGCAGCTGATGGTTAATTGCTTTTCCTCGTACTGACACCTGTAAAATATTGCTAGTGTAAAAGTTTTGAATGTTATGTCTATTATTTTGTCAATCATGAGACTTGACGCAGCCTAATTTTCAATCCACTCTACTCATCTGGTGTGAACTTTTCTGCAAAACTCGACTAGTTTGGGAGAGTTATGGGAGAATGTAAATACATACTCTAGGTAGTACAAATACATTTGAGCTTCTTGGATCTGTTTTTTCCCCACTGTTGGCTAAATCAACTCACTCAGTATCTATTCTGCTCCTTGCACACCACATTTATAGAAGCACAATAAGCTGGCTTGAATTTCACATTTACAAATATACAGTCACACAATAAAACCTGGGTATTACAGAGTATTACTAAAAACATTTTCTTCCTGGTGCATGACTGTCACGTCACTTTCAGTGATCTCTAGAACAGTACTGTGTCTGTAACCAGAGCAAAGCCTCTAACCTGTGTAACTGTGTGTTTGGTGTGCGCAGCAGAGTGGTAAATGGCCTGGATCCTGGTGCTCTGACTGACCGTACTGCAGCCTGCACCACATCTCCATCCAGCCTGGTGCCCTCTAGTGTGTGACCCTCCCACACACCCACTCAAAGACTTCCACATACGGCTACATACACACAAGGACGTCTCCCAGAACACTATCAAGAACCTTTACAACACTACACGCCCTGTCAGAAAATGGCGTCTCCATCTATTATAGTTTTGTCCAGTGGGAGAAGTTGGCTTTAGCAGGGAGGTAACAGGGCGTTCTATGCAGCCGTCGGCAACCTACGTAGTTGTGCCTCAGTCTGTTCTCACTGGACGTCTGTAATGTATGTTAATAGTTTCTCATGTGTTTGTAAATGTAATATTTGTTTATTGCTTGTATATAGTAATGTGCTTGTAAAAATATGGAATATTTAACTAATCCCTCTTTATTATTCATTACTTGTGTTTTAAAAATGCATCTATTTAATGAAAAACGTGATCAAATTTAATTGTGATAAAAAGGGAACAAGTTCACTTTTACACTCTTTCAGGCAGTGAATCACAGGTTTCGCTGTAGAGGCGGATACATGGGCAAGCCAGGGAAGGGCCCGAAGTTGAACAGATTTCATATCTGTTCAACTTCAATGAGCCCCAGATGAGCTTAACAGCCTGTGAGTGCAGTGTTACAGTTTTGTAAGGATGAAAGAGAGAAACATGAGATAAACTTCAATAAAGGGACTTTTGTGGAACTATAGTTATAGGACAGAAATAGATTTGTGTGCACACAAATACTCACACGGGCCACCAAAAACCATCGTAAAGAAGGCCGGGTAGTGTCCACATACAGGGCACAGGTCATGCCATATCATCTCAGCCACGTTTATCCGCCAAACCTGACTCGGTGAGAAGTGATAGTTCTGACATTTGAAAGTACACTTGTTGAAAATGTAATGTTGAAGGGCCTTTTGACAGGCAGCTGTGTTGATAGTTTAATAGAGTGTTGGCCATATCAGTAGTTTGATCAACAGTGACTCCAGAAATGTTTGTCAATTAATTGCAAATGTGTTAAGTCTCTGTTTTTGATTTCAAAAGAACGACATACTTTGCTGTCATTGCACTTGTGTAATACTGTATTTAAGTTGCTTGAAATGGAAAGTTTTTTGTACTTTTTCCAGTGAGTACAAATTTATTGTGACATGACTGAACTGTATTGTATTACAATAATACATTGCACAGCAACCGAATTATTCAAGTTATAATGTGAAATCTCATTCGTGCCAGTAAATCAGCTGTGATGGAACTTAAACCATATGCTCAGATTTGGACAGAATGTCAAATGGTATGTGCCTAGTGTGTAAGCATGTCACAGTTTTGGTTTGAGCTATTGATGGGACGTTAGATACTGAAGGGTCGAAGCTCATGACTCTAATGCGAAGCACAGTGATTCGATATACAGTCCCTGACATAAGTTCTGTCGCTTATCCATGTTGTGGAAACAAAAGCTTATAACCTGACTTTAAATTCATCCATTGGTTTTAGAAATGACTCATATGAAAGCTGAAACCCTCCCAAATGAGATTTAATTCACGAAAATAAATTTGCTTCACTGCAGAAATATTGATCATTTAATGAACACAGAAAGGTCAGATTTTGGCAAGACAAAAGTTTTGTTGCCTTGTCATATAATGCACCCAGTCCTAGTTTACAGCCTCACCTGTGCTCACTAATTGATTGGTTAATTAGTGGGTGTGTATAAAAAAGAACTCCAGCACCCCAGACCTTCACTTGCACTGCAACATGACCTCTGACAACATGCCAAAAATCCATCCTGCGACCAAAGCCTTGATTATCAAGACGCTGAAGACCAAATCCACTGCAGAGGTGGCAGGCCCCTTTAATGTGTCTCAGCGACAAGTACAAAGAATTAAAAAAAGATTTGAAGAGACTGGAGATGTTTTTGACAAGCCCAGGTCCGGCAGACCCCACAAAACAACTGCTCGGGAGGAACGTTTGTTGGTTAGAAAATCCAAAGCCAGTCCCTCTTCCACTGCAGCAGAGCTCCACCAGGCCTGGTCACCTCAAGTCCCTGTGTCAACTAGAACGGTTTGTAGGATTCTGTCTCAAAATGGCCTCCATGGTCGAATCAGTGCCCAGAAGCCAGCGCTAAACAAAAGGCAGGTAAACCGTGTGGCATTTGCCAAGGCCCACAGCCTGCTAAACGGATGGATGCTGGAAAAGTGGCAGAAGGTGGATTTCTCAGATGAATCTTCAGTTGAGTTACACCACAGCCGCCGCAAATACTGCAGGAGACCTACTGGAGCCCGTATGGATCCAAGATTCACCCAGAAAACAGTCAAATTTGGTGGTGGAAAGATCATGGTCTGGGGTTACATTCAGTATGGGGGTGTGCGAAACATTTGCAAGGTGGAAGGCAATATCAATAGCCTAAAATATCAATAAGTATTAGCTACATCTTACATTCCCAATCATAAAAGGGGTAAAATTTTGCAGCAGGATGGTGCTCCATCTCATACATCCATCTCTACATCAAAGTTTCTCAAGGCGAAGAAGATCAAGGTGCTCCAGGACTGGCCAGCCCAGTCACCAGACATGAACATCATTGAGCATGTTTGGGGTAGGATGAAAGAGGAAGCTTGGAAGACAAAACCAAAGAATTTTGATGAACTCTGGGAGGCATGTAAGACTGCATTCTTTGCTATTCCTGATGACTTCATCAATAAATTGTATGAATCATTGTCGAACCGCATGGATGCAGTCCTTCAAGCTCGTGGAAGTCACATAAAATATTAAATATGACTCTAATAGCACCACAACGTCATTCACCAGTGTTATGAAGCATATATTTGTATATGAAGTGAATTATTTGTTTGATTTCCACATTACTTTCTGTGGGCGACAAAACTTTTGTCTTGCCAAAATCTGACCTTTCTGTGTTCATTAAATTATCAATATTTCTGCAGTGAAGCAAATTTATTTCTGTAAATTAAATCTCATTTAGGAGGGTTTCAGCTTTCATATGAGTCATTTCTAAAACCAATGGATGAATTTAAAGTCAGGTTATAAGCTTTTGTTTCCACAACATGGACAAGCGACAGAACTTATGTCAGGGACTGTAGTGTACTGAAGCTTGTATCAAAGTTGTCAAAGCTTCAACTGTCCCGAAACACTGGATGGGGGTGGGACTTTAATAGGTCATAGTTTGCAAGTGTGTATAAAATCCCCATACAGCTTTGTTTTACAGAATTGTAAATGTGGAAATACGCAAGTAAAAAAGAGAAAGAAATGTTAAAAAGTTTCAAAACATGTCAGCCCGTTGCCTCCCAGTAAGGTTTGAAGCATTTTATTGTATTATATTTTCACATTAAGATGGAGAAAATATTCTAAACAAATGATTGCATAACTTTAATAGCTAAACATTACTGACCAAAATATTTTATATTAAATATTAAAACGGTGTTGTATAGTTCCCAGCGCTGCGCAGTTTTGAACCTATCGCCGTTATAATTTCTGGAAACCACTAGGTGTTACTGTTTGGAATCGATGCTTCCAGTATTTTTGAGCAGTTGGGAAGAAACCCCAAACGCCTCAACTGCCCATCACTAGAGCTCAAGAGTTACCCCAATCAGAACTACCAAAAGCCATAAATGGATAAGGTTTTGTCAGCTGCAATTATTTGAAATAAATCCTACTTATGGCAGAAATCCCACATTTCCATAGGAATGCATAGGAAGATCAGCTTTATATATATAAATATAAATAACGTAGTCTAACGGATCGTCGGAATGCTTGCACGGGCCAATCAGCACAGAGGCTTGTCTATGGAGTCATATCCGTGTCAAAAATCGCGAGCGCGGAAAATCACTTCGCGCGCGAGCAAATGCTGTCAAAACGCGAGCAAAATCGCCTCGCGAGGAAAGCTGCTCGCGCGAGCAAAAACGCTCTCGCGCGCGGAGAGAGCTTCATCGCGCGAGCAAAACTACTCGCGCGAGCAGAGAGAGAGTTGCTTGCGCCGAAGAAAATTTGTCACACCCTTTCTGCTTGCTCTTAAGTTCCTGCTCGCGCAGCAGATCATTTCATTTTTGACAGTCGTGGGAGGGACCCAGACAGGATTGGCTGCAGATGTTTTCCGGATGTGAATTGTGATTGGCTGTCAAGGAAGGAAGGAATCAAGGAATGTTTATTTATCATCACAATGTACAAGTACAAGGCGACGAAATACGTTCCCCCGGGGCCTCAGTGTAAAGCACCGGGACCTCGGAGCGGCCGCTGCATCGAAACGCGCCGCCGTTTCGCAGATTAAGGAAGAACATAGAAAGATAAACATTGGGAGGAGACAAAAAAATATGATCACAGATTGTTCTCAAACAGGACAACAGTCTATGAGCATGCAAAAAATCCCCACAGCACAAGCATCAGACACAGACATCAAGCAGTGAGAGGCGTGTTCATCTGCCAGGGGGGAGCCAGAGGCCCGGCCCAAGTTGTGCCAGAGTTCGCGATGTAAGGCGAGAGCCCTCCTCTGACAGTCTTTGAGTGGGGGAAGGAGCAGTAACAAAGGCGACGACCTTCAGGGAGAAATTTGTTGGGGCGCCAATGTAGATAAGCGATAACACAAGAATTTAGCAAGGAGCCCGTTTTGGAGCACGAGCAGCTCCTTTAGGTTAGCGGTCTCCCAACTGATCCAACTTCACATGCAGAGCTTGGAGTCCCTCCATGATAGAATCCATGCTTTTACCGAAAGTCACCTGTTGTGTCCCGACAGCTCTGCCCATCGCATCAATCATGTTGGGCAATTTCCGTGGGCGTTCGATAACTGACCCCACTCTTTTAATTTCCCGATACACCAGGGCAACGCCCAGGCCAATCAGCAGAAACCCAGTGATCAAAGTTCCGAATAAGTACACGTCCTCAATATCTTCCAGGGTCAGTAGGGTCTGTTTCATGTTTATTTTTTCACAATATCAACGCATTTGGCAAGCTGGAAGCGCCCAATACTATGAACTATGGTAAAATAAATAACCAGCTAGCTAGCTAACCTAGCTAGCTAGTTATTTATAAGTCAGACGTTTGCATTGAATACATGGTTAGTTAGCTAGCTAGCTAAGTAGGCTATTGCTAGTACACAAAATAAAACTGCCTTTGCAATGCACTTGGCATGTAGCTAGCAAGCCTCCTTAGCTAGCTAGGTAACTAACCATGTATACCAATGCTAATGTCTGACTTATTTTAACATACACAAAGAAACATTTGTGGATGTGCTATTTGGCAAACAATATAACAAAATTAATTATATATTTTTTTTCCCCACAAATGGATAGCCAGTGAAGCCAAACAATACACTCTCAAAGCAGAGGGTTAAATGTGGTTCAGTACAGGTACTGGACTTGTTGCAGATATCTTCCCATAATTTGGTAGAAAAGGGGCAAGACCAAAATAAATGAGAAATGTTCTCAGGGTGAATTCTGCAGAAAGAGCAATTCACTTCCATGTCCTTTATAAACCATTGTAAAAAAACTTTTGATGGGAAAATGAATTATTTTAAAAGATACTTCTTTCACTTTATTATGTGTGATATATTTTGCTGACAAGGTCCAGATTTCTTTTCAATCGAGGTTGTTAAAGATGTTGTTCCAATAGGCCACTACATATGGAGTAGATACAACATCTTTCTGAAACTGAGCGTATATGATGATTACTATTGGGTGATGTAGAGAAACAAATTTTCCCTATTTCAAGATTGGTTGGGTCGATGGGTAATAATGGATGCAGGGATAGCATTTATAACAGTGCAGAATTCAGCAAAAGAAATTGCAACATTGTATTTCATAAAGAGTAAATTCTTGATATGTCAGTAGAGAGCCATTTGAGTTAAATAACTGTTGTACCAAGAGTATATTGTGAAAAAAACCATAGAGGGTAAAATAAAGATTTGTTTCTATATACAATGTCTTTGTTGTTCCAATCTCTTGGTAAATAATTATCAAAAAAATAAAAAATGTTGGATTTTTAGAATTTCAGGTTGGTCCATTTTTTCATTATATCATTGAGGCCATGCCATATATGACCTATATTGCTATAACTCATAAACCATGTAAGTGATCAACTCCTAATTTGAAATGTTGTTATGGATTGAGGTTCCTGTGATGTGTGCCAAGTTTGGCTCAAATTGACCTGTCAGGGGGCACAAAACCTCTAAAATCATCAAAACTAATGCTGCAATCCTGTCATGCAGAATACAAAAAAGTAATAAGTCTTGTATGATTCAGACCAATGAGCCAAATAACTTTGTAATTACATCTTATAACAAAAGTATATTGCCTGACCAGGAATGAACCTTTTATTTCACTAAAATGTCTTATTTCATCGCTGTAATATCTGTATGGTAGTACTTTGCCTCCATCTACTGGCCAAATACTGGAACCTACTGAAAAGCATTTGCGTAAATGAAACACCTTGCAAACACAGACACATAAAGCTAATCTCAGCATGTGATTTAGTTCTATGATTTGAATTATTTTTTGCCAATACATTTTGCCACCCAATACATTTTGCCATGTTTGGATCTCTTGGGGGCAGCATGGTGGCGTGCTGGTTAGCACTGTCGCCTCACAGCAATGCGGTCTGAGTTCGCTTCTTGGTCTGGGCTGCTCTGTGTGGAGTTTGCATGTTCTCCCTGTGCCTGCGTGGGTTTTCTCCGGGTACTCCGTTTCCTCCCACAGTCCAAAGACATACATGTTAGGTTGATTGGTCACTCTAGATTGCCCGTAGATGTGAGTGTGTGTGTGCGTGTTGGCCATGTGGTGGACTGGCGACCTGCCCATGGTGTACCCTGCCTTCACCTGGAGATGCTGGGATTGGCTCCAGCCCCCCCGTGACCCCGACTAGTGGGAATAAGCGGTACGGATAATGAATGAATGAATGAATGTTCAGCTGGTAAATCTCTGATATGGTTTGCCTATGGCTAAAGGTCACCCTTTTAAAAAAAGTTAATTTAATATTATATTGGCTTCAAATAACAAAACAGATAGTTTCTGGAACTACAAAGGAAAGTACCTAAGTGTCATCTTGCTTTCTATCCCATATGGACCAGTCTTATCAAATACAGACTGAATGAAACTGTTGTCAAGAAAGCGAATGTTAACGTGGAGGTCAGAATATCAGATGTCTTGATAAGTCTTCTTAGGGTTTGCTTCGTCCTCTTTTTTTCATTAGATCTCATGAAACACTGCCAAGGATGTTTAGTTTGACCCTTCATTGTGTGAGCACATTCTTCTTACTGCCTCGTATAAGAAGAAATTACTAATCATACGTCATCCTCGTGTTTGGTTTTTATGCCGTTGAGCATCCATACACAATTTTACTGACCTATTTTTTGTTTGGACTTGGCATATGAGCAAATCACTAGGATCATTAAAAGCTGTTTACCAAATTTCATGGATGCAAGGCTGCTGAGATGATCATGTGATTCTTTTACATGGAATCACGAGTGTATCCTGCTTCACTTCAGACCTTAACAAGAGAGTATTGATTTGACTGGATAAATAACTTCAAATAAATTGTATATAGAGGGCTAAATATTGTCTTTTGCCCCAGATATGAAGAGGAAAGAAGGCAACAAATGTTCATAGCTCCTTCAGAAAGAGTTTCCCATGGACAGTGACTGCCTGTGATAGAGGCGGGTGGTGTAGAAGCCGTGGCTGGTCCACCCCTGCTGTGGGCAAATGCAGGACACTGACACACTGCCTACTGGAATATCTTCAATAACTTTATAATGTGATGTTGATGATATACACTGCCCCGGTTGTAAAATAACACATATACATGTGTACTATAATGTACTGTCATTTGAACCTTAATGGTGAGCAACAGTCAAAAGCAGTTGGGTATGGTATCAAAGTAAAGTACAAAGTTTATTAAAGACAAAAGACAGAAAAATAGAAAGATGGATCAATTCAGGCGTCTGCAAAGAGAGCTGCCCCCTCTCACAGACCATAGTTCTTATACTATTTTGCCTCATGATTACATAATACTTCCGTGACATGAGTTAAGCATGTTAGGTCTCATTGTTGGCCCACATGAGATGAGGTATCACCCCATCACCCCTCCCATGCCAGGGTCATTAGGCCAAGGCCTCCTTGTTCCTTGCCCGCCAGATGCACCATTCTGACACCAGGCACGCCAGATATACTACCATTCTGATGCATCTCATCCTTATCTACAGACCAGAGACCTTCAGGGCTGTCTGCTTTCAACTCACAAGGAGTGCCTTCACACACAATTTACTACTTTATTACTAGAGAGTGCCAACAAGCATGTAAGGTATACAATGATCAACGTGTACTAGGCCTAACATATGTTCAATATACCTTAATAAAGTGATTTCCATTCTACTCACTACTAAGTGTAGTATCCATTTGTGGGAAAAAAAATATATAATTAATTTTGTTATATTGTTTGCCAAATAGCACATCCACAAATGTTTCTTTGTGTATGTTAAAATAAGTCAGACATTAGCATTGGTATACATGGTTAGTTACCTAGCTAGCTAAGGAGGCTTGCTAGCTACATGCCAAGTGCATTGCAAAGGCAGTTTTATTTTGTGTACTAGCAATAGCCTACTTAGCTAGCTAGCTAACTAACCATGTATTCGATGCAAGCGTCTGACTTATAAATAACTAGCTAGCTAGGTTAGCTAGCTAGCTGGTTATTTATTTTACCATAGTTCATAGTATTGGGCGCTTCCAGCTTGCCAAATGCATTGATATTGTGAAAAAATAAACATGAAACAGACCCTACTGACAGCCAATCACAATTCACATCCGGAAAACATCTGCAGCCAATCCTGTCTGGGTCCCTCCCACGACTGTCAAAAAATGAAATGATCTGCTGCGCGAGCAGGAACTTAAGAGCAAGCAGAAAGGGTGTGACAAATTTTCTTCGCGCAAGCAACTCTCTCTGCTCGCGCGAGAGTAGTTTTGCTCGCGCGATGAAGCTCTCTCCGCGCGCGAGAGCGTTTTGCTCGCGCGCGCAGCTCTCTCCTCGCGCGCGAGAGCGATTTTGCTCGCGCGTGACAGCATTTTTGCTCGCGCGAAGTGATTTTCCGCGCTCGCGATTTTTGACACGGATATGACGCCATACTTGTCTGCCCGTCGTGGAATAAAACGCTGCGCTGCGTGAGGCAAAAACGGGAAAGCGAGGCTTTATACGCACGTTGATGACGTCATGTGAAATTGCGCATGTGACGACCGTACGGAAAGTTGTAATTTAGTTACAACAAAATATGTTCATTTTTTGTCATTTAGACTGGGTATGCGGTATGTTGAGCGCTGAACGTCATGACATGAACGACTGTTTGAACAATTAGTAGAAGACGCGCACCGTACACAACGTTGCACTTACTGTTTGCATCAGGTAGGCTAACGTCTAGCTAGTTAGCTAGCTGCTGTGTATCGCTAACAGCTATCACAAACATTACAGGGCTGATTAGTGCTCTGTTTTGCTGACACGGAACTTCTTGTATAGGCTCAGAACGATGAGAATAAATGAAGACACGTTGCTGGAAGGGAAGAATGTTGTTTTGGTACCGTACAACGCTCATCATGTTCCTAGGTATCTCAAAATTCCTCCTGTTATTCGTACAAAACCTTGATCATTTTAGATAGATTAACTGCATATCGAGCTGAAATGATTTCCTGATAATTTCAGATATCACCAGTGGATGGCTTCTCCGGAACTGCAGAAGCTGACCGCATCTGAGCCTTTGACACTCGAGCAGGAGTATGACATGCAGAGAAGCTGGAGAGAAGACGATGACAGTGAGGCTTCCTTCATTACTCCGCACATAAACCTTGTTAGTGTCGTCTGGTTTAGTGTTTCATCAGACATCTCTTAGCATGTAATTTACACGATTACGTAAGGTTTAATGTCTGCCCATTAGAATGCACGTTTATCATATTGGACAAGCAACGTTGGGCCGATCCGAATGTTCCAGAGGAAGGGTGCATGGTGGGAGACGTCAACATCTTCTTGACGGACCCCAGTGACCCTTCTCTGGGAGAGCTGGAGATAATGATCGCAGGTGTGCATTAGAATGATAAACTATAGTATTTAAATCATGCAGGACTTTTGAATATTTAAAGTAGGGTATCCCTCCTCCCGACAGAGCCCAACTACAGAGGCAAGGGACTTGGGAAAGAAGTGACACGCATGATGATGAGTTATGGTAAGATGCAGATTTAAAACGTGAAGTCGGATGTTTCATGCTGTCAACTGTATGTTCACTGTATGTTTCATTTCAACAGGGATCCACAAACTTGGAATCAGAAAATTCGAAGTCAAGATTGCTTTGGGAAACAAAGTCAGCATAGCAATGTTCAAGAAATTACACTTTAATGAGGTACAAAATGATAGAACACTAACAATATTATAACTGTATGACAAAAGAGCAGTTGCTAAGACCTTTCTCCTGTCCCCTCTTCCTCACCAGCTCTTCATCAGTGAGGTATTTCAGGAAGTCACTCTGGGATTGACGGTAAACGAGGCGTTACAGAACGATCTGGTGGACAATATGGACTTCATGCAGGAGAAAGAATATGGAAAAGTGCAGGACTGTAGGAACGGGGCAAACCCTTCCATAAGCACATGAGCTCATGGAAGCAGTGGAAAGGATTTTAACTTGCTGTAAAAGCAGCTGATAGTGTGTAAAACAAAATGTTCAGTGGATCATTTACTGAAGTTTAAAATGTATTGTTAAGCACTGTCCATTTTATTATGAATAAATTGACATTAGTTAAAAAAAAAATCAAATGAGCTACAAACATAAGAAAAGGTAAACCTAATTCACTGTGTTGTGTACATGTATTGATGTATAATATTCTTATTCATGAACACTTTCTGGCTTTAAATAACTCCATGTTACACAAGAATGGATTTATTAATTCAACTTTGATTGGAGGATCCCTGAAATTCATCCAGAATCAAATATTCTTCCATTGTGCACTAACGCAAGCAATGATGGCATCACGTCCTTCGCATGGTCAGTAGTCGCTTATTCATGCCATTAAACTCCCTGAAGGAAGAACTGTTGTCAGAACAACAAAAGTTTCATTAAAAAATTACAAATGTATACAAATACATGTTTGGTTGTACAGTATTGTGGAAGACGATTTGACACATTTTGTTCTAGATTACACCGCACAAATGTGTACTTCACACAAGAAAACTACAGATTTAGAAAGCAAGGTACACTTAATTTGCAGTAAGTTAAGCTGGTGGGTGGTGGTGTCCATAGACGGGAGATGGTGCGATTTGGGCATGTTGCATGATCATTCACTTGACCTCTTCTCAGGCTTCGCCAAGCTTTGCTGCTGACTTTATTCATAGGACGATTTCTACAGGACTATAAATATATAAGCATGCTTCAAATTTAGAGGCGGCTCTTTTTTTTTTTAATTATTATAAGACATTGTTGGACAGCATTATATAAGGCGGCAAAGGTCACATTTCAAGGCAGCAAAGACAAATGTTTGTTCAGTAGCTACGCAGCCACCTGGACTTGGTCTGCTAAACTTACCCTGTTCTGTTTTGGCAATTTGACTCACAAGACAGAGTGGAGAACTCCACCAGTCAGCCCACAGAGGCCAGCCATGCCGTGGTTTTAAAGAGACGCACAGAAACACGGGAACATCGGTTCCTTGGGAAGGTCAGCCAAAAGCCTGCCTTTGTCATCGCGCTCTGCTTTCCAGGCTGGAGGCGAAGCGGAGACGCATTCTCATGCTTGGAAGTCAGAGATTTTCTGAATGACATGTTGCACGACCTCCAGGTCTCGAGCCCAGCTCAGTGCCTCGTGAGCGTACAGATTAACCGGCGCACACACCGCTTCTTTTCTCAGCTCAGTCAGCTGGCAGGCCAGTACCGCTCCCGCAGTCCCGATGGCGAGCAAGAGCAGGAGCCGGAGGAGCAGGGACAGGAGGCGGGAGCACAGGGATCTCCTGGCCGGAGGCGCACAAGCCGAGGCCTTCTTCTTATCTGCGGGAAGGGAAAAGTGCCCATTTTACCCACGTACGTCTTGCTTAATGCCAAACTTACCAAATATCTAATGTCACTCGTCATTGAGGAGGATTGTATTTAGATTATAAAGATTACCACACCTTGGTTTTGACTGGCCTTCTTTTTCTTCTCTTCTTTCTTCTTCTTCTGTTGATCCTGCGCTGCCTGAGCGGCCATCTGTGCCTGGTACTCCTTCCTCTTCTTCTCTTTTTCCTCTGCCTTTTTCTTCTTCTGCACTTCTTTTTCCCGTGCCTCCCTCTCCCTCTGCTTCGCCTCCCTCTTCTTTTCCTGCTCTGCATTACAGGGGAAGGAGACGTCAGAGCCAGCGCACACGTGCCAACTCGCGTTCTAGCTCCACACCAGTACGGCACCCATGTGGTGTTTTCGGTCATGTGACCCCCACCTCTCTCCTTCAGCAGCCGTCGATCTCGTTCCCGGTCCGCTGCTTCCTGCAGTCCTCTCATGTGTTGGAGAACCTGGAGCAGAGTGATTTTAGCGAACCCCTGCCTAGTTTTATTGGTAATGGAATTCACACACACTTGGGGTTGACAATGCATTTTTGATTATGGTATTTGTTTTAAAGGACACCGCCTTGTATCGTAGGTTTCCTACTCAGTGATATACAATCACTGGTTAGCAACGCTAATCAACATCCTCATTTAAATCACCACAATCGGTACAGATCTGCAGTTCTGAAATATGTGAGCATCTCACCCTTCCTGCACACTGTCTGCACTGCTTCTCGTCCAGACAGTCTCCTGCAGCCTTGGCCAGCGTCACTTCCAGGGGGTTGTCTTTGAGGTCCAACCATCTGAGACTCTGAAAACATTAACATTTGCAAGAATGTCACCATGACCCCACAGTACAAGAATCGATCAAAAGTCAAAGGTGCATGTTAATGGAGGTGCACAGGAACAGTGCTGCTCGAGGGAGGAGAGTGCCTGAACTGACCCTAAGGTATGCGAAGCTGACGGGCAGTGATGTCAGCTTGTTGTTATACAGATCGAGATGCTGAAGATTGCAGAGTTGCCCCATATCCTCTGGTAGGCTGACTAGCTGATTTTTGCTCAGGTCAACTTTCACCAGGTGAGTCAAGGTACAGAATTCAGGCTAGATAGAAAAAGGTAATTTCGCAGTAAAGATTTACTGGCATACTGCAGTGTAGTCGATGCAAGGCATGCACAGTGTCGTCAGTGCAAATGCTTACTGGAAGAGTTGTGAGATTATTACAGGAGAGGTCCAAAACAGTTGCTTTGGGAACTGCTGCCTGAAAAGGTAATCAGTGGAATAATTTATCAGTATAAATTAAGTGATGGAGTCATAGTACCAAGTATGGTAGTACTTCTTGTGGAAATGTACTTTTCTGTTGTAGGTCATATTTATACTTACAAGATCCTTGACCGGTACATCTGTAAGGTTGCATAGACTAAGATCCAATTCATTCCCTTCAATCTTGTCGCGAAGGTTCTCAACTTTAGTTTTACTCATGTTGTACAAGCTAATGGCACAGAAAGGTTTACAAACGACAAAATAAAATGAGGTACATAACAATTGCATTTAAATATCAGTATTGTAAAAACACTCGTATATACCAAGGTTCAGATTTTTGACAGTTAGCTAGCTAGACAGGCATCTATCTGGATGAGAAAAGTTAGCCAGCTAGCTAGCTCACATCGCAAACTAGCCAGATACTAGTTATACATATCAATTACTAACACTGGGCACGTTATTTAAGCCTTACCTTTTATTTCTATGAATAAACACAATGCCTATATCAAGCGCCGTCAATTTTCTGATGAAAAGTAAAACCAGATCCACTTGTCTAGAACGGAGGTCGGTAAATGCATAAGCTAAAATCTAGTGATTGAATTCCACGTCATTCATTGAGCATGATGTGGGTCCAGCTGGCAGCGTCCACTACGTCGTGTGTTCAACGTCCGAATGTTGTACTTTGCTCTATGTCGCCATCTGCCTTTCGGAGGAGCGTCCTTCCGACAGACACATACACATACAGCACATACACCCACGGGGATAAAACTGTATTTTTTGCATAAACTGTATTTTTGTAACCATTATAATTATCATTATTTAAATCGGATAAACACATTAAAATTATTTATTTGCATCAGTTAAAAGCAGGTCTGATTAGACAGAGATCATAACTAGATATCAGAGTAAAATATCAAGCAAATAATGGTGAGCAAAACAATGCAGTTACAGTACAGGCCAATGCAATAACACTTGGAAACGTCAGAAAACATGGGCATATGGAGAAATAAAGTAAAGAAAGCCAGGCTGATGCATGTTTAGGTTCTGCTCCAGCTCCCTGTCCTGAGTTCCCTGGGGAGAGCAAGCACAGTGTGCCCGAGGAGTGTGTGTGTGTGTGTGTGTGTCCTGCATTTGCCCACAGCAGGGGTGGACCAGCCACGGCTTCTACACCACCCGCCTCTATCACAGGCAGTCACTGTCCATGGGAAACTCTTTCTGAAGGAGCTATGAACATTTGTTGCCTTCTTTCCTCTTCATATCTGGGGCAAAAGACAATATTTAGCCCTCTATATACAATTTATTTGAAGTTATTTATCCAGTCAAATCAATACTCTCTTGTTAAGGTCTGAAGTGAAGCAGGATACACTCGTGATTCCATGTAAAAGAATCACATGATCATCTCAGCAGCCTTGCATCCATGAAATTTGGTAAACAGCTTTTAATGATCCTAGTGATTTGCTCATATGCCAAGTCCAAACAAAAAATAGGTCAGTAAAATTGTGTATGGATGCTCAACGGCATAAAAACCAAACACGAGGATGACGTATGATTAGTAATTTCTTCTTATACGAGGCAGTAAGAAGAATGTGCTCACACAATGAAGGGTCAAACTAAACATCCTTGGCAGTGTTTCATGAGATCTAATGAAAAAAGAGGACGAAGCAAACCCTAAGAAGACTTATCAAGACATCTGATATTCTGACCTCCACGTTAACATTCGCTTTCTTGACAACAGTTTCATTCAGTCTGTATTTGATAAGACTGGTCCATATGGGATAGAAAGCAAGATGACACTTAGGTACTTTCCTTTGTAGTTCCAGAAACTATCTGTTTTGTTATTTGAAGCCAATATAATATTAAATTAACTTTTTTTAAAAGGGTGACCTTTAGCCATAGGCAAACCATATCAGAGATTTACCAGCTGAACATTCATTCATTCATTCATTATCCGTACCGCTTATTCCCACTAGTCGGGGTCACGGGGGGGCTGGAGCCAATCCCAGCATCTCCGGGGCGAAGGCAGGGTACACCATGGGCAGTTTGCCAGTCCACCACATGGCCAACACGCACACACACACTCACACCTACGGGCAATCTAGAGTGACCAATCAACCTAAGATGCATGTCTTTGGACTGTGGGAGGAAACCGGAGTACCCAGAGAAAACTCACGCAGGCACAGGGAGAACATGCAAACTCCACACAGAGCAGCCCAGACCGAGAATCGAACCCAGACCGCCTTGCTGTGAGGCGACAGTGCTAACCACCACACCACCATGCCGCCCAGCTGAACATCAACTGCTCAAATATTAAACTCTCCATGGACAGAATGGATCTGTCCAGATAATTCTTTGATTTCAGTGGAAAGGATGTGGTGTCTTCAGGGATTTTTAACAGGTTTCACTGGCTTTCTTGATTACTCCCTTATCTTAACACCACAATGTGCAATAGAGAAGTATGGTATCAAATCATACACTTTTGCATATTGTATTTCACAGATTTGGTAGCACTGGAAAAAGAAGGCCTTACAGTGAGACATGTGCGAAACATTTTAGTAAGAAATGTTTATTGTTTTGACATTTGTATCTTTCATTCTATAAAAGTGACTAATTTATAGACTCAGTCCATTTCATATCACAGTAATTTTTCCTATCGGTGCAGACTGACAACAATAAGACAACAGAAGTGGGTGCATTCTGATAGTGGAACAATGCTCCATATGCATTCTTTAAGGAACTCTGTCTCTACAGTAAACCAGCATCCTCAATCAACAATCAAACTTACATCTCACTGCACAGCTAGGTATCAATAATCTCTCACTGCACAGCTAGGTATCAATAATCTCTCACTGCACAGCTAGGTATCAATAATCTCACTGCACAGCTAGGTATCTAATTTTGTTTAAGCACAAACCATGTCCATGCAGTCTTCTAAAACAACAGACCTACTTTTGCTGAAAGGTATGTATGTAAGCTGAGGCTAGAAACTTTAGCACAGAGGGGGCTACTGTAAATGTTTACTGCTAATGTACATGTGTTTTAAAACAGACATCTACTGAGCTGTGGGGGCTGGTTGAGATGACCATGCTTGAATTACATTTGCCACGTACTGGTCTAAGGAAACAAGCACACATCCCTAAATGTGCACTTGTGAAAGGTCACGTTGTTTCTCGTGTAGAAACGGCTCTTATAATTTCACATCATTACCCATATTTTACAGAACTAAACCGATTGTCTAATAACAATAACAAGACCTATAACAAGACCTACACAAACTAAAAAATAAAACATTTTCTTTACAAAAAAGGCATGTTGTTTTAACAAGAGATCATAAATATGAATAATTTCGAATTGTCTCCAGATTTGTTTAGAACAGATTTCTGGTAGAAATATGGCATGTGTCACAAAAGGGGCATGGTGTGTGAATATGACATATAGGGCAAAGCCAAAGGGCCCCAAATAAGATTATCAATCAATTAATGCAGATAAAGTTACTCCTAATATAACAAAGTATGAATGCTTCTAAGCGCCATATCCTCTGAAAACACCAATGTAAAATTCAGTGTTATCAACTGGCCGTCCACCATTGTCTAGAAGGTGGCACATTTACGCTGCATTTAAAATCAAACCAAGTTCGTTGGCCCAAGGTGCCAAGTAAACACACGTGATATAGGATCCTGTAAAGGACAGCGCACGCCTGACACGTGGAATGCCTTAAGTCGCATTTGAAAAGATCTGGCAGAACAAAGTCACACTATCTTACCAATCCATATTCCTCATGCAGATCTGTTCCCTGTAATGCATCTCATGGGGCACTAGTAACCATTTAGTTCCAAGTTCACAAACAAACTAATTACAGCACTGATTCCTAGCCCCCCCAAAAGAAAAAAAAATAGATGCACCAACAGTCAACAGAGCTCGATAATAACTTCATTATTGTAAATGTATCATAGCATTATCTATGTGAGGTGTAATGCCATTTGCGGAAGATCTCAGATTTTTTTCTGATCACCAGTGATTTCGTCCACGTATGTAGCCAGTCTGATGTCCAAGGCAGGTGAGGCAGCTTTGTAGCTTTAGGCTGTTACATGTCTTTGTGTTATACACAGCTGTTAGACCATCTCAGTGATATGCAGCAAATCTGACAAGGACAGTTGCAACACAAATATGTGTTATTGCTTTAAATGAATTCTGTGACGAGCGAGATACCCCTTCAAGTAGAGCAGGCAAGGGGATACATCTGGGAAATCTTCTCTTTGTTGGGTTCTTCTGTTGTTAAGCATTACAGATCTGCAAATTCAGCCACTGTATTATCATTCTTTTTCAGTTCCTGTGTCACGAGGAAGGAAGTGCAACATGTTAATACTGACATTCAAACACAGAGTATTCAGGAGCAGAGTTACAAGTGAAGAAACCCAGGACAGGTTTGTTTGGAGAGTCTGTGCATGCAAATGAGTATTTGATCCCTACTAAACATCCCATCATGCCAGTTCAGTGATGATTTAGCCTCTTCATCTGTTGAGGGAAGTGAAACCAAGTGGATCTGCTATACTACTGCTACATGTAATTAGAAAGTTGCACACATCATCTATCACTGACCTCTCAAGAAAGCTCTTCACGAATCATGACTTCAGAAGAGTCATCTCCACCAAATTTCCACCAGTTCTGCTCATTGTGAGGGCCTTTTAGGTACTCCTTCACATGTATGGGTAAAGAAGCTATTGCATCTAGTGACAGGTGCTAATTTAAATTCCCTGCTTTACAAAGGTCTTCAATGTGGCTTAGCACAGTGAGAAAAGGAAGCCACATAAATCTTTTGCAATCATACCAACTTGTACCAAAAGATCAGAAAGAAAACAAACGCAATAGAAGTCTCTAGCTGATTTCTAGTGTTGTTGAGACCAGGGTCTGGGGTGAAATGGAGACTTGGTGCAGAGACTTGACTGTCCTGGTGCTGGACCAGGGTTGGGGCCAGGTAGCTGCTTGACTGCAGACTGCAGTGTGTTTCACACAGCTAGCGGTCCACGGCGTGTTTTTGGTGTCGTTTTCTGACTTGCCCCCATGTTGGTGACCTGATGCTCCTCCAGGTTGATGTTGCTGGTGGAGGCATGGTGGGGCAGACGCTCCTGTGAACACTGGTAAGCTTCGAGGTACAGCAGTCCTGTGAACCCACACAAGGCACAGGGATCAGCCGACATCGAGGACACGTTGAGGGAGGACGCAAAGAGGAGGATGCGAGATATTTGAGGAGTGAAAACGAACAAAAGCACATAGTTATTGATTTGGGGGAAGAGAGGGGGCAATAAATGGAAGAATAATAAAAGACAATTAATTATAAAATGTGATCCTATGGTCATTTCTCATTCAGCAACTGGAGACCAGCAGTAGAAAGTGTTGCATACAGGTGGTTGGCTTAAGTCAGATAACACAGTTAGATGGTTTAAGACCATTTTCAGTCCAGCACTGAAATGAGGCAAATTCTGTTTAACTACCTTTTTGATGACTACGGCAAAGAAAGAAAGAAAGAAAGAAGGAAAGAGGGCGAACAGGCTAATGAAGGAATTCTGTGCATTCAGTCTTCTGGGGAGCGACCCCGTTGCCAGGAGCCCATACCTATTCCTCAATGTGAACAGGACACGAGTCCTCATCTGTCCATTCCACAGACATCCAGGGAGATAAAGAGAGAGAGAGATGGGGCGATGGGAGGAAAAAATGTAAAAAGAGAGAGATAGAGAGAAAGAAAAGAGCACATTTACAGCACAACAAGAGATTTAATTGGACATTCACAGAAAAGAAGAAATCTGGTCTAAGAGAGAGAGGCTGAAATGTACAGAGATGATGAAAGAATGGGAGGCTGGGGATGGCATGCGTGGGATGGATCGTTGTTTGGATAAGAGTTATTGTTATGAAATATTCTTTGCATTTATCACACATATTTGTAAAATGAAATGTGGGCTATATTTGATAACAGCCAGCACGTGCAGCTTCTTCCAAAAGGACCCGAATAAGCAGAAATGATCAGAAATGTTTTGATGAGGAGTGTGGATTTCGGTTGCGATACAATTTATTCTATTGTGAAGTAACAAGAGCTTTGCAGGTCTTGCTGTCATCATATATCTCTGCCCAGTCATGGCCACTTTATGAGCTGGAAATGACATAAACCAACAAGACAAATCAGAAGGTGGACAGAAAGATGGAGGAATGAAATGCAAAGCACCTAGGAGCTGGCAAACACTCAACATCAGCTTAATCACGCAATGTCTCTCAGATGGAAACGTTCAGACAGCGCACACACACACACGCACACCTGTACACACCACACAGCCTCACTATAAACGGGAGAATCGAGGAAGGAGTGCGGCTACCAACTCCCCCTTTTGACACAGTTCTCAGAGGTTAAGGAAAACCACAGTTCCTGCCCTGCCAAACCTTGACTGCCCTTTTAAATGGCACATCCGGTATGAAGAGCTCACCTAATCCCCTCCTCTCACAAAAGTTGCCACTCACCAGCGAATTGGCCATCAGCAGCCTGTTCATTGTCCAGGACTGTCAGACAGTGGGTGTCAGACTGCCCCTGATTGTTATTGTCAAACTCTGGACAAGGCGCCTCGTTCCTGCTGCGCCCACCTGCAAGCGAGGTCAGAGGTCAAACAGAGCAGCCAAGGCACAGTGGAGCACAGCAGAGTGTACGGGGGGATAGGCCGGGGGGTGGGGTGGGCGTTGAAGCAGTGAGGTGCAGGGTGGTATGGAGCAGCCACTGTGTGATGGCGGATGCACAGATGCACACGTGGCGTGACCTCAGCGCATACATGCACACAGACACGCATGGAAGTGCAGCGAGGACGTGGAACCCCGAGGATCGGCTCACGGACTCAGCGTTGCTCTGGCAAAGAGTTTCTCAGATTTCACACAGCGGCTTAGAAATCCACGGTGAGATATCAGAACGTACATTAGATTGGCATGCATCATTATTTTTTTAGCAAGTGTACCAAACAGAGTAAGCCGACAGCATTCACCATCAGTGACCAAAGAGAAAACAAGCACAGTAATACTGCAACCCAGGCAGCAGAGGCACCATGGCTATTAGACGCTAACGCCCTGTCTTTTCATAGTGTTCAGAACTAAACTAAAACAGCCTTCCTTTTCAAATCCATGTCCAGTCCTTAAAAAACAACAGCAGAATAGTAGTTCAGAAGAGCATATCTTCTGTCAGTATGCCAATACTCCTGCAAGTGTGGCAAAACTCCGATCGGTGCACCAGATGATCAGTAAAGTCAGGACAGTGACTATCAGGACAATGCAGTAACATCCAGGATCAAAGGGATACCTGCTTCCAAGACAGGCTACTTCTAAAATAAGCACGGTTAACGGCCATCGTCAAATGCTAGAGGATTATACCAGCGCAAAAACTGCACATCCAGAACACAAAACATACACATTCAGTGAGAATGGACAGTCTAAATGAAATACACAGAGTGGTCAGGCGCTTGTCATAGGCCGCGCTGCAGAATAACCTCAGCAAAATGTTCAGTAGCCCCATAATGAAATATGTTTATAGAGTGACTGAGCCATTTTTTATGAAGAATGTGCCAACAGGATGACATAGCATACTGCAATATGCTCTCTCTCTCTCTCTCTGTCTCACTGTCTTCCCTTTATTTTGTGCAGTTGGATATAGATGCATGGTAATAAAACAAAGACCCAAGCCGTGTTCATGTTTACCCTGGTCCTTAGTTGGAGATGCACAGTCCTCCTCTGTGACATCGTTTCCCTAAGGAAGCAAACATTTGAAGAGTTAATTCTACCCAAAGTTTAAAGCATTAGGAATTTAACTGCCAAGTGAGGAGATTTTTTTGGTTCATTTTGGTTCATGGAGTGATGAGGTTACATTTCTATCCTAATTAAATGTCTTAAATTTTGATTGCACCTCCAAATCCTGTTCTTCACTCATGGCCGTCACAAAGTTATGGTCATTTGAGTCACTAGCGATTTCCTGCTAATGAAACAGAAATAGGTAGTTTCTTGTGCTTGTTTTCACAATGTTAAAACATTAAAACTCCAGCTCTAACGCTTCAATATCTAAATCATACATATGTGAATATTTAACAGAAATGATGATTCATAAAATATCTTTAAAGATTCAGCCATGTATGGGACATCAGGTGATAAGTTCCCCAAACCCTGGCCCTCTCCTCCCTCCGCGCCTCACCTCTCCTTCCAGCCGAGAGGGCCCCAGGCTCAGGGCCAGACTCTCCGCGGGCTCCTCCCCCTCAGCGGCCAGGTAGGAGCCAGACATGGAGGAGAGTGTGTCGGTGCTGATCTGGGAGTGCTGGCTCTGCGACGAGGCCATTGACATCACGGACTGCGCCAGACTGCTGCTGACTGGCTCTGGAGCAGAGAGAGAGGACGGGTGAGCAGGACACTGAGCTGAGCTCGACATGCTGAGAACTCACTCTGGAACATACTGTATGAGCTGCTATGACACGCTGACAAAACATATATGTAATATTTTAAGGGGGAAAAAAAGTCATGCTCTAAAATTACAATAATATATTTGTCATGTTTAGAGAAAATTGTATATTTTGAGAACAGAGTAAAAATTATAAAGGCCTATAATAGTTTCCTATGACTTTTTTGTTACAATATTAGTTCTTGTAAGTTTAAAACCTAATTGTCAAAATACTTTATTTTGTAACTAGACAACTTAAAATATTATTTCTTATTGCTTAAAATATTACAAAATTTATCCTCAAAATAATTTGTTCTCTCACGGTTTCAACTTCATTCTTGTGATATGAGAATGTATAACTTCTTGGAATATTTTGATTTAATTCCCAAAATCTATATTTAATATTTTAATCAGTGGCACTAAAGCATAGTGGTATGCAGCAGATGCTCTGGGGGGTGAGGAGGTACCTTCAGGGGAGGCGATGGTGGATGACAGGGGCGTGCCTGTGCAGGAGGACTGTCCTATTGCCCCAGACGAGGACAGAGTGAGGTTGTCGCTCTCCGGCGTCACACCACACTGACAAAAACATCACTGCCACTTCAGATGCCTCGTATAACTCTGCGCTTACGTGTGCCTTCAACATGTCACACTTTTTCAAATAACTACCAACAAATACTTGTTTTATGCAATAAATAGAGGTCTACAAAGAGAATATAAATATCTGCAAAGACAAAATAAAACTGGACTATGAAACATTATTTGTAGATCGGTCAACTAACCAGGAATGAAACTACAGTTCAGTTATGAACTCTAACTTCATATACGCTCACACTACCTCTTGCGGGCCCACAGGCAGCTTCCTCCTGCACGCCTGAATCTCTGATTCACTGCACGACTTCTCATCCTCCTCCTCGGGCAGCACTGAGGAATTCTGGGAGAGGGACCTGGGAGAGTCCCAGGATGCAGAAACATTAACGCCCAAGTTTCTAAAGATTAAACTTGAAGTTACTCTATGCATGAATTCCACTTCATAATTTTCCCCGTGTGTACATGTTAATCCAGGGGACGTGAGGAGCAGGGGGCCACTCACTTGGAGTCACTCTTCTTGAGTTTGAGGCCCTGGTTGGGGTTGATGGCATGTTCCACAGGGGACAGGGAGTGCGTGGTGGTGTTGGGGCCCTCACTGCTGTACGACGGCAGGGCCCCCGAGACGTGGCCCCTCTTCAGGCCTTGCGGAGGAGGAGCGGAGGGCGAGGGGTTCAAGGGGCCGTTGAGGGCTTCCAGCAGAGACACGGCCTCGTAGCCGGCTGGGATGTGCTCCGGAGCCTGGAACACGGGCACGGACGAGAGAGACGGCCTCAGCTGTGACCGCGTACGCTGCTAGAGGCCTTACAGCTTTAACAGGCAGCTGTGTCTCTTCGCGTCTGTGCTAAACCACGTTAGTGAGGTAGACACGCAGGTCTGCTGTGTTACCGAGTGCTCCTCAGAGTCGGAGGTCTGTGAGGTGATGACCGGGTTGAATCCGGTTGGCGAGATGGTGTTCAGCTTCCTCCTCAGGGCTCGAATCTGCAGTAGGGCTCGGAATGCTGATCGAGAGATATAATGTAAAACATCTTAGTAATACTCCTCAATCTTGTGTGCTTGGGAGAGTCTACATCCTCTAAGCTCTGCAAATAATCATCAAATTATGGTGAAGCACTCACAATCCAAACGGGACATGCAGAGTTGAGGTGGTGCGAGGCAGTCCAGAAACAGACTCTTAATTTGTACTTACGCAAGCGGCAGATTGGACAGCAGTTGGCCTGGTAACGCAGTGTGTCTGCACAGGCATTGCATAAGCACAGGTGTCTACAGGGTAAGATGAGGGTGTCACGAACATCTGACAGGCACACCACACACTCGGCACTGTTGTCACTTATCTCGTCCTCAGCCACCTGGAACATGTGTGGATCATAAAGAAATAAATGACTAAAACTGTCATGAAAAAATAACTAACCAGTTAGCAATGAAGGACACGTCATAACTGAAATGTCTGCCCTGTAAATTTCAACAGGATGAGACTGATTACTTACTTTAGATTCCTGGCTGTTGTATTTGTTTTCTATGCCATATATCTCCTGTAACAGGTAACTGACTCCGTCCACCTGAAAGACACCAGAAAACTCCCACTAGAATCAACGCACAACTGCTCAACTAAACCTCATAAATCATATTTAGAGCATTTACCACTTGCTTCTGCTTTAATGGCTTCACACAATAGCTGCCATCCATGTGCTATAAAGAAAGACAAAAGATACTGTCCACAAGAGGAAGAGAAGATGCATGTTCTTCTTTGTTTAACAAAGGCCTGTCTAATTTGTTACTCGTCACTTCAATTAAGCCTTCAGTTAACCAGTCCTTACAACCCCGGTGGCCACCAACCACCACTACATTTGAAACACAACAGAGACTGCCTACCTTCTCAAAGGTTGCAAGAAGAATGTGAGAGTGTCCTAAGTGCTCTGCAGAAAAAAAAACAATAAGACAAATAAAAGAGATTCCCATGTCTGCATTGACTACACCAATAATCACTTATGAGGACACATATGAGGTGAGGCGGTTCATCTCACCATCTCCTTCATCGACCACTACTTGTACAACCATTGGGAAGATTTCTTTATCCATGTCAAATAAAAGCTGAATGAGAGCAGTTTAACAAGATTAAAATTTTGCAATAGTAACAATGTACTGCCCTGAACCAACCCCCTCAGTAGCTACACCTAATTACAGCTAAATTAGTACAAAATCACTTTACACACTAGTTTATAAAAAATAAACAAGGAGAGGTAAACAGTTTCTTAGAGTGAATGAAACGTCTGTCTCTCTTTCTCTCAAATGCACACACACACGAGCACAAGAACACAGAGCAGCAGATGCCTCGCAGAGAGGTCTAGCATTAAACATGCGGTCACCTCCTCGTCTGACCACTCTGATAAGTTGACAGAATGCGAGGGCAGGCAGAACTGCTGACAGACGCCTCTCTTGAAGTGCACAGTCTCAGACTGCAGTGAGCTGTCCTGTGGCAGGTATCTGTCAATACACAACAAAACACACAAACACAGCACTTAACCCTCAACCTTTAGAGTGAGAGCCTTTAGAATTAATAAATCACACGCAGGAACTCATATTAAAATATGTACTGATAAAAACTATGTAAATATCCATTATAGATATTCAGTGTAGTAGATATTATGTTGTATCCATAACACATGCAACATCATTTCTTGGCCATTACATAAACGAAGCTGTTTCAAGCAGTGTACTGTGTGTAAACGTGTATGTAGAGGTTTTTCACCACCTATGACTCACGTGGGCACACCATTGTGGAACTCCTCAGTGGCTTGGTAGTATATAGTGATGGCAACTTGTGTGTCAGCATCAAAGGTAAACTCAATGTTGTAGCAACTGTGGCTTTTCCCAGTCTCTTGCCCTGGTAGCATCATGTCTTCATTACACCTGGAAATAGAACACCAGTATTCACCATGTTCGAACGCAGGGCACGTTCAGCAGGACGTGTCCTACGGCGTTCGGCAGGCTGTGATGGAGGTCTTACCTGGACAGGCGCAGGGTGTCTTTGCGGATGTTGATGAGGCTACGCAGTGTTTTCACCGGCTCGTGAGGTGCTGCCGCACTGTACGGGAACTGGTAAGCACCGCAGCAGACACAGCACGTTAAAAAGGCAACAGTGACGGCTACAGTATCCTAACCGACTCAAAAACTACTATGTAACATTCACCTGTTACTGACTAAGATTGTGTAGTGTCTCTTCAGTGGATTTACAATCACAGTGGATTTACTCTTCAATGGATTTACAATCACATAAAACATCATTCTACATACAACTTAAACCCCATCTGATCATAAAAGGATCAGAAAACTGCATTAATAATTACGAAGTTGACACCTGGCACAGGCATTACATGTGTGCGTGTTCCGTGTGTTCATCAACAGACATGCCTGTGTGCTCTAGATGTAGTGTCCTTCTCTCTGTCTGTGTGTAGGTTGTGTAAATCATCACTTGGGTAAATGGGAAATGGGTTTATGGGAAAGTTTTAGTATGCATAATTGACAAGAATTAAGAACTACAAGAACTAAAAAGCAAACACTATATTGCTCCTTCACTACTTAATAATAAAGGCCAGAGGAGCATGAAATATTAAATATTACAAACTGAAAATGTATTGAAGCTGAGAAGCATAAGAGGAATGCAAGCTGAAGAGATCCTGATACTGTCTAAAGAAAGATGTTTCACCAAACAGTGATACAGTTTACCTATTGTTACGCAAAACAAACTGCCATCATCTGTTAGGTCAGAATATCCACTTCTCAACTTTAGAGGTTCCTCGTTAGCTCCCAATTCAGCCAAACCTGACAAATGAACTTTTCCAGTAGTGTCAGCTGTGTTGTGACAGTTTCCCTCTTCTTGTAAGCATTTTCCCAACCAAGCATGGCTCTATAATTTCACTGTCACATTCAACTGTTCAATAATGAAATGAATCTGGGTTGCATTCTTCTATACACTTCTGGGAATGCAGCAATCCATTCTGCAATAAACTCAAACCTGTTCCAGGTGGCATTAGCCCAGACTGGCTTTATTGTTTTCTAATAAAACTATTTAATGTGAGGAGTTAGTTTAGCTGAGTTAATTTAGTTACAAGCTGTAAGTACAATCTGTTTTCAGTGGTGAGTAAAATAAATGTTAAAGGAATACACTCTTGACCTCAGCCCTCGCTCTGTTACAGTCAACATAAAAAACCATCAAATAATAAACAAATTAACTAATTAATCTACATTCAAATCTGTTTTACAAAAACTATACAATGATGGGGTAATATATAACATTTAATTATTTTATATATCAACAATGAATGTAACGTATGTATTCACAGAAAAAAGTTTGGAATTTGGAATAATCCTTCTTGGGTAAATATACAGTCAAAATCATTAAAAGACACATTGTCACCTCTAACGCTATGTTTAGCGAGATCTGTAGCATTCTGTATTATATGACGCACCAACTAACCAGATATGACAGAACTAAAGTAATACTACACAGAAACTAAACTTGGTTGAAAGCAAGTAAAAACTATATATTTCATTCTTAGATTTTTCATTTAGGTGAAAAAGATTAATATTTTTAATAATTTGATTATGGTAAAATATTCAGCAACAAATGTTTACATGAATACATGCTATAAATTATCCTTGATGCTCAGTACACCTTTCTGCCCAATTTAGTGGCAACTGATGAGGTGTAGAATATGCATATAGAGATGTGTAGCTCAGAGAGTCAAACTGCAAAAATGAATAATAATACAAAAAGGACTTACAATAGAACTGCAGGATTTGATAATGTCTCATGAGGCTTCACGTGATTTTTCATTTTAATTTTCTTTACATGAGTTGGGAGGTCTGGGTAAGTTGGCATGGAATGACCTGTGAGTCTTGCCTGGACACCTCCTTCCCCGTCCCCCCCCGTCTCCCACTGGGAGCAGAGCATGAATGTAACTCTCTGTATTCACTACAGCAAGCTGGTGCTTATGTCCACATCACCAGTCCGTCTGCTTAGAGAACCAGCACATTGTTAATGCAGACTAAGGCTATATACATGCGTACGCATACAGACCAACATACAGCAACATAAAACACCTTCCATCCACAGATAAGAAACACGTGGTATGAATTACTACAATGTCTGGACGATGCTGCTACTTTTAAATTCTCACGAACACAACTTCAAATGGAGAATTCGCATCTAAAACATTTGCTAGGATTTGCTATATTGCCTGTAAGTCAACCACTGGCACTGATTCAAATACACAATATGTTTCAATTCAGGAAATCCAGGATATGTAGAGGCCTGAGATAGAACATGATTATGAAATATGGCCCCAATCCATAAAACAGTAACCCGGTAACCATTATTTTGCTCCTCATCCAGGATTCAGAGTCAACAAGTTTGAAATAGAGTTCCAGACTATTGTGCTGCATCCTCAAATTCCAGGATGTTTCTCTACTGCAACCAGCAACACCGATGAGCACCTGTAATTATCCCCATGAACATAGATTGTGTATTTTAATATGTGTGCATCATTATATCATCTTACTTCAGATTTACAAATGAAAGTAAAACATATTATCAAAAAATAGTAAGATCCTGCATGACGATTTGGTTTCCGAGACCCAGATTAATCCTAGACGTACACCTAAACAGGAATGCCAATGGCAAGTCACAAATGGCATGGCTTGTAAGGCTAAATTCAGTTCAACAAGCTGGACCAAATTACAGGTGCTATACTCTAGTTGACCTAAAGGCTTGATTAGCACTCACTCAGATTATATGCCATGGTGCATTAACATTGCTTTCACATTCATCTCCCATCACTTCCCCTGAAAATGGTTTATGGGAAGCAGAAAATTAAAAAATGACAGCATATTAAAAGTCATGTGAACCCATTTAAATGCTCTTGATTCAGTTCCTTTTCAAAACATGGTGAGTTCAAATCGCTGTGATCTTACACAGATGGATAGTTTTTGATTTTGAAATGGTATAGGACTGACAACAGATTCTTGCAGTGAGTGCAAACAGTGTGCAGAATTTATAATCACAGAATTGTGCAGGCTGACCAAAGTGATAAGATCATACAATTACACTGGTTAATGTAGACCACTAATGTTTTTGCATTTAGTCTGATAAAACTGTTAGAGACTTAGCTATTGTATTTGTATTAACATTCTAAACATGCAAATTTTCTCAGGCTTCACAAAATAAGCAGCAATGTCTATGTCTAAGTATGTCTATGTGAATTATTTGTCCTACTGTGACTGGTCTGTTTCCCAGAAAGTTGAGATCAGTGTTTTCGCCAAACAGGTAGCCCTCAGGATGCGTTGAGTCAAACTTCTCGCCTCCCATTATAAAATGGCTGGCAAAATAGCTCCCTATAAAACAAAACATAACACATAAATGACAGTTCACATTAAGCTGAATTTACCTCAAACTACTTCAACATATAGGTCAAATATTGATCTGTTCAACATATTGGTTATTGAATCCAGTTTATGGATCAAGATTTTTTTTCAAAGAATTCTCAGTTGCAGGAATATGTTTAAGGACAACCTCTAGTATATGTTTACTATGCATTCATTAGTAAACACCTATTTGATTTTAAAGGCACACTTCATAGAGTTCAAATGCATAGTTTATGTCTGCTATTCTCTACATCTTCAGCCATAACCCGCCTCTGCACATAGAACTGCTACTATATATGTTTGGATGGCAGAGCACTCTAAACCCAGAGGTGGCAGTGCTCGTATGAAAACTCCAGCAATACTCCTGTGCCTTATGTAGACATATCAGTGCATCAACAACTACCATGTGTTGACAATAGTCAAACAACCAGATAATAGTTCATCAACACTGGCCATGTGGTAAGCTGACCATTTATGAGAGGGCTAAAATGTGCCTGGCAAACTGTGCAAGAAATGGGCTGTAATGGGACCGTCTCTAATTTGGGGGGCCAAGACACATTGCCCCCAAAGTGTATGTAATGATGTGGACAGCAATTTTACAGACAAAGTAGGTGTTTCTAATGAACCTCAGTGATGAAGTTATATCCATGTCGTTACTGCTGAATACTGATGCTAATACAAGATACACAATAGTGTATACGGACATGAAAAAAGCTCTAAGATTTCTGAAAGTTATTTAGCTATTAAGAATACACAACCACAAGCATATATGACCTGTAATATGGTCTAAAATAGTCTAAAGTGGTCTGCATGATTAATGCATGATTACATTTACACTTAATGGTGCTTAAAACCCAATACTAAACCATTACCATTAACATAATTATGATCAATAATCAGAAAATATAAACATTGTGCAAGTTTTACAATGTCATCTTGAAAACACATAGTGGCATTTTTTTATTCCAATGGATTTTCTTTTTGGAATAAACTTCTGACATTTCTGAATTGTTCAAACATCTGCTGTGTTTCACTGATAATATAAAAGGATGCCAGATTCAGCAGACAAAGACACCCAAGCTGTAGGGAGCCTAATGAGCTAAGTTACCTCAGCCAAGATGATTCAGTCAGAAACAAGAGACCACCTTGTGCTTATGACAACAGTACATTACACAAGAGTACTGTCATAATAAATAGTGAAATTTGCTCAATACAAATCCGATAGCATAATCCCAAATTTCAAACTAACCTACAATGCAGTTGCAGTATAGGGAGTGAGTGGTAACATGTATGCACCACAAGGCTATATGTCAGCATAATTTACATGGTTAGCAATAAGATGAATAGCTGCCATCAAAACCAGAATAGAATTTGCAGTGAACTGACAAAATGCAGTGGGTGGTAACTTCCATGTGATATTCTTTTCAGAGTATGAACAGTGACATCATTTTAGACAGGAAAAGGAAAAGCTTTCCTCAAAAAAACGACCCATTTTACTAATCTAAGCAGGTGTAGTGCACTCCATCTAAAAAGACTGCATGGAAAAGTGCAACAATAGTTGTTTTGCAGTTTATCAAGCCGTGTACTGACAAACTATGATTTTACATTGTAACTAAAGGCTCAACGTAAAAGAGAAACATGAGCATCCTAAAACAACAACAACAACAAATAATAGTAGTAATTTTCTTACATTTTCTTACCCGTTTTCGGTGGATATCTGTAAACAGAGTTGGATGGTATGTCAACCTCCTCCACTCCAGCATTTTGCCTGCTTGTCAGAGCTCCCATTTCCAGGTAGCCTATCTTATAATTTAAAATTCAGCTGAACGAAGCCACCACAAGGACGGAGCGAATTGTAGTCTCCTGCTCTGTTTTCTATTATACCTGCTCCATCTCCAAGCAATGCTGATATTGTAGCTCTTATATTTTTGAGATTTCATGGGATTACTCTTAATGCTTCCACTAAGCTTCGCGAAGTCACGGTCGTTGTTTTGTTTCCAGACAAGCAGCTTGTGTTCCCAAACCTGAGCCCTTTACTAGACTACCTCTTCGCCTTGAACAGCATGCTTTGCTAGGACGCGGCGTACAGTGCCGCTTTGACGACGAGAACGCGACTCCGGCTGGACCGATTTTCGGTGTAGTTTATAGCCTACATCATCTTATAAGGTACTATTGTTCTTTCAGGCGAGCGGGGTTTGCTGATGCTTATGCGTGCTCTATTTCCGAGCTCCAACTGTCAAAGGAGAGCCCGAATGGCTACCTCTGACGTCAGGCATAAATCCGGACCTGGGTTTTGCGCAGTACAATACGGCTCCTATTTCGCTAAACCTGACCTTCCCCAAAACATCACTGCAGTGCAGTAGAGGCGCAGCGATTTAACGCTGCGATTTTCGGTGATTGCTTTTTGGCACACCTATATGGTAATGCGCTGCTTTTTTATCTCAAAAGGCATTATATTGTTTATTAGTTTATAAAACATTAAGGATTTCAGAACTGGAAAACTGATACGTGTAGGCCTAGGCTAAAGTAGCGGTCCATTTGCAAGTTGTCTGAAAGAGGGTTTCGTAGATTCAGCTACAAGTACCAAAATCTATCTTTAAGTCTAACAATTCTGCATAAGAACTGACATAGTCCTATAGCTGGCTTTTACATAAGCTAGCTCAAATGCTAACGGGCACTGGACTTTTTATCATACAAAGGCCTTATGTCAACCCATCCTTGTCATTCATCCATCTTATGATGTCATAAGAGTGAGAGGCGAACTTTTATTGCAATGGAACTAGTTTAAATGGGGTTTTGTGAGATCATAAATCATGAACGTCATAACGTACGATAAGAATATATGCATTTTATGTTACAATTAAATACAATGCTTGTATGACTTGTTAAGATATGCCTATAGCAAGTAAAATACTTTACTATCAATATAACCTCACGGTTTCACTGAAAAAATCTAACTCATTATAGTGTCTTACTTTACTAGTATGCTTTGGTTTCATGTTTTTTCGTTGAATAACATCAGAGGAACAAGCGGCGGCTTAAGGAACAGAGGACCGGTCTGTAATAGAATTCTTCGTTTTCTGCATCAATTAATGTAGACAACCTTAGGAGGTTTTAGATTAAATATGTAAACAACTAATTAGGCTATGCATTTTAAGTGAACCAAAATGAAATCTGGATTAAATGCAAATTCGTGTTATTTTTTAATCACACTTATCTAAATTTATCGTTTTATGTTTTATTCAACTGAACCAGTGTCCCACATTGTCCCACATCTAATAATGTATCAACGCACCATTGTGCCTAGTAAATCCTGCACTTCGATTTATGCTTCTATTTATAGATTCGTTAATCCCTTATAGTTTATTTATTAAGAGAAACAAAGCTGTGACTGAAATGATGAGGCCGCACAGGATACAGCAGTTTTGATCCTTTTGTGCAACACTATTGAAGCATCATCAGAGCTAATTTAGCTACCCTAAAATATATCGTCACTAAGGGGCCCAAATGTATAACATCCCCAAAGTGTTCAATTTCAGAAGACAATTACAATAGCTGCCTGTAATAAGTAGACAAATCCGGCTGTTGTAAAATGTCATATGGAGTACGCATGCGTGACGTTATGCGCATGCCCGGTCCATGAAATTGAGCAAATTGGAGAGGGCAGGCGACTGAAGCAGCCACACACGATAAAGCGCAATACCGGAAATCCTCTCGCTGCCATTTTAGGTCTAACCGCGCAGCGTGTTCGGCCCGGGTTAATGCAACCTCACGTTGTTTATCGCTTTTAAACTCAGTGTCGTACTTTCTCTTTTTTTACGTTTAACATACTACTGGTGACCAAGGATGAGTTACGGAAGGCCTCCGCCCGATGTCGAGGGGATGACTTCGTTAAAAGTCGATAACCTCACTTATCGAACCTCGCCAGAAACGCTGCGGCGTGTTTTTGAAAAGTATGGCCGAGTCGGGGACGTCTATATCCCCAGAGATCGGTACACGAAGGAGAGTCGTGGGTTTGCGTTTGTTCGTTTCCACGATAAGAGAGACGCCGAAGATGCAATGGATGCAATGGACGGAGCTTTGCTAGACGGGCGGGAGCTGCGGGTCCAGATGGCGCGCTACGGGCGCCCGCCGGATTCTCACTACGGGCGCCGCGGAGGACCTCCCCGCAGATACAGCGGGTACGGACGGAGAAGTCGCAGGCAAGGCCTTAAAACTCAACCATGTGTTTTCCGTATAACCGCAGTCGTATGTCTTGAACTGCGGAGCGACATTTAAACTAGAACGAAGAGCAACTAAAAAGTGTTTTTGTCTTACTGCCGGTGGGGGAGGGGGTTGCTGGTTGAGTACGTTTCAAACGGGTGCTAGCTAACAAGCTAACGATAGCCTAGCTTGCTACGTCGCCCTACAAAACCGATTTCTTAACTAGTTATCTTGTTTAGTAGATGGAGCTTGCCCCCCCCCCCCACACACACATTTAACCGATGTCTATTGCTTACCTATTGAGTTTTGATTTGACGTCTTTAGATTAAGTATCTTTAATGTTTTAATTTCCTATTGAGCATAGGGCACTGATGCTAACATTTTCTATATTTTTTTAGCCGCAGTCCACGGCGCAGGAGACACAGCCGATCGAGGAGCAGGAGTCGTTCTCGTTCCCGAAGTAGATCTCGTTACAGCCGATCCAGATCCAGGTCTTACTCACGGTCCCGGTCCAGGTCTCGCTCTCGTTCTAAAACCCGCACACCGCGCAGAAGCAAGTCCAAGTCACCGTCGAGGTCCCGTTCAAGGTCCAAGTCAAAGTCTCGGTCCAGGAGTCGCAGTCCTCGATCCAACAGGGGATCCAAGTCGAGGTCCAGATCCCGAAGCAGACCCAAATCTCCTGAAGCCAATGGAACTGTCCAGGAGCAATGAAACCAAGCCTAGGTAAGAACAGACATCTGAATGTAAAAAGGTGACCAGTTTATTTTTTGGTCCCCATGCCCCCATAACGTATTTGTGCCTTCAAGTCTCATTTTAACTGTTTATTTTGCTTTTGTATCTGCTGTTCTTGAGGTTTTATAGTACTTGCAGTAAATATGAAGCAGGTTAACAAATTCCACATCAGGAGAGCTGGGTGAAGAATATCTGCCATGTTATATTAGATGATTTGATGCGTTTTAAATTAGAAATGTATTGCTAGACTATAGATTTTTGTTCACTTTTTTGGGACCATTCTTTGGGAAATGGTGCAAATGATGCATGATCTGAAGGAATGCATGATTTTAGATGTCTTTTAATGCACATCCTGATACTGGTTTGGAGCAGCCAAAGGTAAAATCGTAAGTATTTTTTTTATTTGAAAACAATAGATTGTGGGTGGTAAATCTTTCATCTAAATGTGGAATTCTCTCCTCCAAGCTGCTGATTCCTGTTTGCAAAAGAGGAGTTTGGGGGCAGTTTGAGAGCAGTTAGTGTGTGATCCGACCATTGGCTGCCTGCTGCTGGTTGGCGGTTGCTATGGAGCAGGTCGGTCTCATTGAGTGTTGAGGTGGTGTTGAGGTACGTTCGAAGGACAACGGACTGAGGCCTTTTTCATCATCCTTGTCATACGCCCATGTCTATGGTTGCATAGACAAAAGCAGGATGGAAATGGGATGGTTTCTTAAAGCTAGTTTAAGGAGTCAGCAAGCTGAGTCATAACTGATCCATGCAGTTCTTCATTTCAATAGTTTGTTACACATGATGTTTTTCCTGATTTTTGTAAGTCTGCTGACATCTTAAAGTTGCTTTTGGAAATGCATACCCAACCCCCAGGTTTGTTGGTTTATTTCCATGAGGTTACTCAACCCTAAGTAGGGTGTACAACTAACTTGAGCAACTTTCAGAAGCTTGTTGCTCTATAGACAAGTGTAAAAGGTGTGCTTTACTAAGTGTGGATCTTTTATTTTATTTTATTTTTTTATTTTTAAATTGAAGGTAACAAAGTGAGCATTGCTTAATCAGCAATTGCTGCTTTTATTGAGACATACAAGCCACAATTTGCTTGTATAGGTGAAATGTTGTCTACTTTTAAGTTCTTCAGTACTCACTAACTCTTTTCTTTCCTAGATGATCTCAGATGATTGAGTCTTCAATATGAGGATCACTTCGAATGGGGGGAAAAATCCATCTGAGGATTTCTAAATTCACCTGATCTCAGACCAAAAGGTTATTGTAACTTGGTCTACATCTTTTAAAGGATTAATTCATTTTCAGTTGACCAGACAATTCTGTATCACTTTTTGAAGGTTGTGATCATATGCAATTGAATATTTACCCTTAAGTGACATTCTTAGGTGAACATTTATCATTTGATAGTTTTTGCATTTGTTTAGTACTTCATGTAATTGAATCTCCCAGACAATAATGTAAGTTCATTTTAATCAAAACTCATTAATCTTTTTTTTCTGACACATTGTGAATTCAGGTCTTTAATGTAGTAAATCTTAATTTTTTATTTTATTTTTAATTTGCTGTGTAGGGGAAAATTTGGCCAGATTTGAAACCTAAGTTTGATTTGCATACAAATACAAAACCTTGTAAGATTCCTTTTGTAGTTACTGAGCAAACACCTTTTTGTGTTAATTGCTAATTTCTAATATTCTTTCTTGTGTATCTTTTGTGCACTAGGCGCAGTTGCGCAGCAGTTGAGTATTGCTGGTTAGCTGTTAAGGTGGCGTGTTGCGGTGCAGAGTGCTTGGCTGTTTCCGGTAATTCTCCTGATTGCTCCTGTGTAGCAGCTTGATTTGACGGTTTTTAAGCTGAAGTGCATCGTCCTTTTGTAGAATGATCCTGTGCAGGTTCTTGAGTGACAACTTTGTGTGTTTTATTCAGACATTGGGAGGTAGTGCACCATCATTATTACGTTTTCAATAGCAGCTTTTGTCATGTGGGGGGGAAATACATAATTGTAAAATCCATGTGAAGCTAATAAAATTCCTTTGTGTTAATATATGGTTGTTCCTTCATTAATGAATGATGTGCATTTTGTGATTAAGAAATGTAACGCAGCAAAGAGTTGAGTGGTGCATACAGTGAAAATAAAAGCTTAGGCTCAAAAACGCAACAAACTACAAGAAGGTCTGCTATTCTAAGAGGTACGAATTTATGATCTAGTTTAAGTCCATGTGGGCATGTTGGAACAAGGTGAGATCCCTAAAGATTATGGGCCTGTACTGAATAACGTAGATTCGCTGAGCTTTAAACATTCATGCACACAATATATATAAAATATGTATCGGGTCTGCGCAGACGCGTTTAATACTTTGTTCTAAATGGCCTACTACAGTTCTCGCGTGCTGACCGGCTCCCAATACGGTACGCAACCAAAATACATTTCTCTAGTAAACGGCAGATACCCGGATGACCACTACTCTGCATCCCGTCATGCAACGGTGGCGGAAAATTATAAGTGGTATTCAGTTACGTTCACGTAATCTTATAGTGTGGTTTGCGTTTGTCTCATGCCGGATAATGTACTGTATACTATATACTACTGCGCGGGCCCAATTGTGGAATAGTGTGCAGTAGGCTATTTTAAAGACAAACATAACGTCCGCTGAATAGCAGCTAACTATCAGCTAGCTAGATTGTATTATGGCAGCGAGCAAAGACGTGCGAGATCTTGTGATTTGCTCCTCGCTACTTTAAGACTGCTTACATGAGATATCGGATTACATATTTACAGATTCATAATTGCAAATAGGCGACCGAAATCACCTTATAAGACAGCTAGATAGCTAACTAGGCAGCAAAAAGTTTACCAAAGAAATGGACGTGTTCATGGACTTGACTGCAGTCGTTTTTACGCTTTTCGCCATTATTGTAGGAGCTATTGTTTTATGGAAAAGACCATCTTCTGCACCTTCTACAGTCATCCCCAGGAATAGTGCCGTAAGAATAGAAGGAAAACCCTCAGAGTACTCGATGTCAAGCCAAGCAGAAGCAGTTACGCATTGCAAGGAGCAAGAAAACCAAACCGCTAATTGTTTGGAGGTAGGTTAGACCCTTAAGTAGCTAGCTATAGCTTGCCTTTTAAGTTGTTAATCGGCCTAATAGCAGCGAACAATTTACTAAGCTTGCTACATGTTCTGTTACCAGCCTGGGTGTTTTTGATGCAGGTCTGCCAAGTGGCGTAGGTTGTACTTCGCGGGAGGGGGGTCATAATGCTCCACCCAACTCTTTTAAATATTGCTTTTGAATAACTAGTATGGAACCGTTTCATTAGAAGTTCATTTCCTTCATCTCCCAATTTGTGTATGTCCAGGCACCACATTCAGGACCTGGTAAGCACAGTGTTGAGTGGGAGACTACCACACAGACAACCAAAGACATTTTACATTGTAAATCACATCAAACAATTGCTGGGAGTCAATGTGAGCAGGGGAATGGTGACCCTGCAGACTGCCCTATAGGTGAGTGCTAAATGTTAGAATGTTTATAACCAGCTTCTGAGTATACATGGCTAAATTTTACAGTTAAAAAATATGAAAATCTTTCAGTTAAAAGTATGGGTGGTGAGGATAATCTTCCGAGATACATGCCGGGTATGTTGCGGACAAGCCAGCTTGAGAAGATGATGAGCAGAGAAGAGATGGAGGAAGAACAGAGGTAATGGCTAAATAATAAATAATTTCTGCATCTCCTTATGTAAACATTACAAGTATTTATAATTGTTTGATAGCAAAATATGCACCCAAACAGCTGGTGTGGGATTATCAACAAGTTGCACAAGTGTATCAGTTGCCTTGTTGTACCTTGTTTTTGTGTTGATTGGCATGATGTGATTACCTGCAAGAGAGTAAGCCTTAATTAACGAGAAATGCTCAGTCCATACTCCAACAACAGTGTCCTGAGCCATGCTAGGATTGTGTTTAATAGCTCAGCATAACTACAGTTTGACTACATTATCAAACACATACACAAATCATACACAAACTTGGTCCTGATCACCAGCTTTCACAAGCTAGCTACACTGTAAAGATAAATATCCAGATGTGGAGTTAGGAAGAAAAACTTTCAACCCAACAGAAAGGCATTTAGAGTAATATCACAGTCCATATACAGTATACTCTAAAAGCTGTCATATCCATGTTGTTTGACATGCAGTTAGCTTTGGTTCTTTCCAAAAATGTGCTAACGTAGGCTATTTCTTGACCATGGATAACAGATATGATTGCATGTGGCAGTTTTGGCCTTTCTTTTTTTTAATTCGCTAACCTTACAAGGACAAATCTTTATCATGACTTTTTTTGTACAAACCCTCATGTGAACTGTTCTGATAGAATTATCAGAATGAATATTACCATAATGCAATTCAGCATCTTACCTATCTGACTGTTTTGAGTATTTTTTTCTGTCTTTGTCAATATACTTAAGCCATATGAAATGTTTTGGCAGCATTTGACGAAAAGCATCAAATAACTTGACATGGCAATGTTGACTTACATTATCTAGCACATCCCAATTTTGGACTCATCTGTCCAGAGTATGGACTTCCAGAAAGCCTCTGCTTTGTCCAAGTGCTCTCTGGCAAAGTTTAAACTCTCTTTCTTGAGTTCCTTCCTTCTAGCAACTCTCCCATGTCTATTGATTTTTCACCTGAGTGTAGAGGCATGTACATTTCTCCCAGATGATGCCAGAGAGATCTGCAACTCTGGATGTGATATGTGGGTTGGCTTTTACCTGAATTATTATTTTTCTGGTGCTTCTTGGTGTATGTTTTGATGGCTGTCCACTTCTGCTAGCAACTCACACATTTCCCTCAAAACAAGTAAATGGAATCGATGAACATACTGTAAAGGTGACATTTCCTATACAAAAACGTATACAAAATCACTCAATACATTTTGGAATTTATTAATTAAAGTGATAATCATGGTGTCTATGTTTTTAGCGAAGAGCGTCAGGTCACTGCACCGCCTGATAATCACTGCATCAGGCCATGAGACTGATATCACATTAATTCATCTAACCCAGTTAAATCTTAATTTCCCTATGTTTAGGGTGTTGCCCCACTATCAATAATTCATAACCTAAATCTATTTTGCTACATATTATTTACAATGACAAACATTTGGAGCATTTTATCACTGAAGTACTTTTTTTTTAATTGCATTTGAAATACACCCTCGAAAGGAAGAATTACTTCAGTATTTGCTGGTGTAGCAAAGGATGGATAAAATATAGCTGAGTGTCCTAGCTATTTGGTTACTGTCATATATTTGAGTTGGGTAGTTGTGTAACACAGCAAATATACCTTCCAAAATTGTTTAAAGTATGTCCACAGTGGTGTTGTCTCAACCATTAAAGTAAATACAGCATTATTAAACTACACCTGCACTAAGCTATAATATGTGATCATATTCATTCATGTCATTCGTGAACTTTATTTTTCTTAGAAAGAATGTTCATTCCATTATGTTCATGGAGTGTGAATTTGTACATATTTGTTTCAGAGTTCAGCGGGAACAGCTATCTGCCATCTTTAAGTTGCTAAAGGATAACATGGACACGTTTGGAGAGATGACTGAGAAAGACATGGAACAACAGCTTAGACTTTACTCTATCTAAGGGGCTCTTTCCAGGAACTCTAGGAAACAGAGTGCGATGCAAATTAGTGTGGCTACTGTTCAAGAATGGGAAATCAGTTTTGATAGTGTTGGCCATTTAGAAAGTTTTCTGTCATGAATTTAGATTTTTGGGATAAACCAGAATTCATAGCTGGTAAATTATAAGGTTAAGTACTTTTGGAAAACACTTTAATTCTTAGTTCGTGGTGGCCAATTGCTCCTCTATTAAAGCCAATATTTTCAAGCTTTAAATATTCCCTCCATACCATTGCTGAATATTCAGTTCTGATTGGTTAATTATGGGTTGTATTTTAATTGTGATTGCTGAATAATCATCAATGGATCACAGCTAGAAAAATCAGGGGTTTAATGTATAAGACTAACTTATTCAACGTCTTCTCGTATTTTATTACATAAGATATTGTCGTGTATTGTCACTTATTACAACCCTGTAGGATGTGTAAAAAACCGTCAGGTATATAATTTTCATTAAAATCTTTTGTAACTACACTATATTGGCAAAAGTATTCGCTCACCCATCCAAATTTATCAGAATCAGGTGTTTCAATCACTTCCATGGCCACAGGTGTATAAAATTAAGCACCTAGGCATGCAGGCTGTTTTTACAAACATTTGTGAAAGAATGGGTCAATCTCAGGAGCTAAGTGAATTCCAGCATTGAACTGTGATATCCTAAATATTCCACAGTCGACTGTTAGCTGTATTATAAGAAAATGGAAGTGTTTGGGAATGACAGCAACTCAGCCACAAAGTGGTAGGCCATGTAAACTGACGGAGCGGGGTCAGTGAATGCTGAAGCGCATAGTGCAAGGAGGTTGCCATCTTTCTGCAGCGTCAATCACTGCAAACTTCATGTGGCCTTCAGATTAGCTCAAGAACATTGCGCAGAGAGCTTCATGGAATGGGTTTCCATGGTCGAGCACCTGCATCCAAGCCATACATCACCAAGCGCAATGCAAAGCGTCGGATGCAGTGGTGTAAAGCAGACCGCCACTGCACTCTAGAGCAGTGGAGGGAAGTTCTCTGGAGTGATGAATTGCGCTTCTCCATCTGGCAATCTGATGGACGAGTCTGGGTTTGGCGGTTGCCAGGAGAACGGTACTTGTCTGACTGCATTGTGCCAAGTGTAAAGTTTGGTGGAGGGGGGATTATGGTGGGTTTTGTTTTTCAGGAGCTGGGCTTGGCCCCTTGTTCCAGTGAAAGGAACTCTGAATGCTTCAGCACACCAAGACATTTAGGACATTCCATGCTCTCAACTTTGTGGGAACAGTTTGGAGCTCTTCCAGTGCTCAAAACAAGGTCCATAAAGACATGGATGGCAGAATCTGGTGTGGATGAACTTGACTGGCCTGCACAGAGTCCTGACCTCAACCCGATAGAACACCTTTGGGATGAATTAGAGCGGAAACTGAGAGCCAGATCTTCTCGTCCAACATCAGTATGTGACCTCAAAAAAGTGTTTCTGGAAGAATGGTCAAAAATCCCCATAAACACACTCCTAAACCTTGTGGACAGCATTTCCAGAAGAGTTGAAGCTGTTCTAGCTGCAAAGGGTGGACCAACGTCATATTGAACCCTATGGATTAGGAATGGGATGTCGCTTATGATCATTTGTGAGTCAAGGAAGGTGAGCGAATACTTTTGGCAATATAGTGTATGTTCAGATACAGTAAGTGTTGATGTTATATATTTACCATAATAGCAGTTGGTTTCAAATGGATGATATTACATGTTATGTCATGATCTGTTTGCTCAGTTCCAATGTTGGGCCACTACAGTGCATACCAAATGTTTCCAGACCAGGTTTCTCAGGTTTGCACGTTTAGGTGTTTTAGACTGTCACACCCTGCTCATCAGGCAGCCAACAAGACATGAGTCATGACTCGCAATCACTCATCCGTTCACAATGGCCAGTCTGTTAGTCGCTTTCGTCTGTCTCTCATCTCAGTACCCTATTTAAGCCCCATTGGTTCCCCTTTCCACTGCTTCCAAATTAACTACAACCTCTATTAAGCCTGTATTTCTGCTGCTTCGACACTATGTCAACACCTGTTTAACTGCTTCCAGAGTCCCTGATTCTTTTGGTTGTTTTTGTCTTTCTATTGTTAAACATTGATATTTAAACTTGCCCTTTTTGCTTTCAATTACTTGTGTTTCACAGACACTTGTGTTTGAAAAGGTCACTGAAGCTGAACCACAGAGAAGAGAGCGCAGTAAATGAAGCATCCTTAGTAGAAGCCATTAGCTTCCAAATTGTGATAACCAGTTGCCAACAGCAGATCTTGGAAAACTAGGGAAGAGAATTAAGCCACATACATACCAGTATAGATCCTACGGGAGATCTGGCAAAGTGAGGATCTGGAGTCTGGCAGTGGTGTATGCATGTATATAAGTATTCAGAGGCTTTATGACATAATTGAGTCCTGTACTTCTATAAAATATATATCACAGATCACAAAAATGTGGAAAATCACCAAAATGTGGAAATTTGGAAAGGGTCTGTATGTGTTATATTTGTTATGGAACTGCTCTTATAGTCTGTATTAATATTTTTGTCTATGTCTTTATGGAATAAATATAAACATCAGCTTTAAAGCTTAGTACGTTTGATTAAATGCTCTATTGCAACTGGAATAATGTCACTTACTGTTTGTAAATTAAATGTTATAAGTTAAAGACTAATATTTTTCAAGGCAGGGCTCAACATTTGCACTGACATTTGCACTGTCCCGTCCTATCAGTTGCTGAGACTATAAAGCACACACCCATTCAGTTAAACACACCAGACTGAAACACCCACAGACCATGCAGAAAGCTTCTCTCGGTGTGATTTTGCTGCTGTGTTGCTTCCTGTTATATGTAGTGATTTGGAAGAAGATTCCTGAAAAATGGACTAGGTGAGTTTAACAAAAACAGAATGTGAATATACACCAAATGTAATAGATGCCTTAGCGTTGAGCTGCCTGTTGTGAAATTACTCATCTGTTTGAAGCTTGATGCTGGAGTAGCTCTAATTTTATAGCAATAAACTGGTAGCCTAATTGTTAAAAAATATTTTTTTATCCATATCTCAGAATATTGGATTTTACTATTTCATCACTACCAAGCGATTCTTGGTAATGTTTACCTCTCCCCTTTTGTTAAAAGTGTCCAACAAGTATATAATTCTGCACTGAAGTCAAGATTCCTTTGGAGAAATGGACATGGAACCACTGAAGAAGTTACAAGAAAGATTTTAACTCCACCTCTAAATATATCTTCAAGACAAAATGCAATAAGCATAGCAAAAGAGGTTCTGGATATATCGCATCAAGATACAACACATCACGCAGAAAATGTAACTGTTCTTCCACTGCTTTATAAAACTTATTTTAAGAAGTTGCCAAAGTGGGACTTTGAGGACATCTATATGCAGAATAATGAAGAAAGGCCGGTGAGACTTCTTCTTTTGATAGTCTAAAACTATAGTACAGATGCTACTGTATAAATGTATAGTAAGTGTCAGTTATGGTCCACTTTTGTTGTTTGCCTGTCGCATCATTATATATTATTTTTAATAGGTTTGTTCAAAGTCACACTTAAAAGATAAAGAGTTTCAGGTAGCGGCTATCCAAAACATACAGCTTTGGCTGCATAAAGGTCTTTTAAATATCAGTGAATGGAATCGACTGGCACACTTTAACAACCCCTTTGGATTCATGGAATACAACTACACTGGTAAGCGTGCTATGTAAACTCAACAGACAGCTAGACGGCTCTTACAGAGGACTGTTTTTTCTTTTAGCTTCTGTTTGTTAAAGGGGCGCAGTCAGTACGCAAATAGTGTTTGTTCACTATATGTACATGATCGTTCTGAAAATTACAATGCTATTTAGACTAAATATTAGCAATTATACAAGGTAAATTGTAGACATAGTATTTACACAGAAATGTGCATAATTGCAGTGTTTTGTGAGTTATTGACTTTGTGTCTCCAAAGATGTAAAAACATCTGTAGATTTGATCCCGAAGCCTACGTCCTATCAGCTGCTGCCAGTGCCTGAGAATGCAGATGATGGCTGCATTCACTGTGCTGTAGTGGGCACTGGTGGCATTCTCAGTGGCTCAAAAATGGGCAAAGAAATCGATTCCCACTCTTATGTGTTTCGGTGAGAAGAATAGCTTGTTTGATTGTTTGGGGATATTTTTGTTGCTGCTGTTTTTCAGTTGCCTGTATCTCTGCTCCTTCACTCTACACATGACCCTCTCGCAGACATGAACACGTTTGAGCTCTCACAATTCTCTCACCTTTATTTGCTGATGTCTCACTGGCATTTTGAAAAGGAGCGCCCTTTATGACCAGCTACAGTATTAGTGTACAAATATGACCTTTGCGCATTTGCAACTCCTTTTGATTCAAAAAGAGTGAACGGAGCGATCATCAAAGGATATGAGGAGGACGTTGGGAAAAAAACCTCAGTGTATGTGCATACATCCTTCGCCTTGCACCAATCTTTTTTCCGTTTGCAAAAGTATGGCTTCAGGAGTCCTCCAATGGATGAGGTTGGCACACTTTAAAAGCATTAAAACTGTTATGATTTGCAGTATGAGTAAAATGAACAATTATAAGTTTAAGTTAAAGAGGCTAAACAAATAAGGAGTTTCCCCTTGACTAACATAAAGGACATTTATACAAATACGGTGTTAGACCTTTTTAGGAAGCACAAATTTGTATGTGTTTGTTTAAGTATATATTATATATAAGTATAGAATATACTATATATAAGTATAGAATATTTATATTCTAATATTTTGACAAATCTTTCTTTAAACCTAAAGGGAATTAAATATGTAATGATTCCAGAAGGTCTGAGAGACTTTGAGTGGATTCAAGGCCTGCTTAAGAAAAAGACACTGTTAACAGGCTCATACATTGGCTCAAGGTGAGACTCAAATGGACTGCACAGCTTTCACATCATGATACTATTAGAAAACTGTTATTGTCACTGTTTAAAGTCTAAATCTTTAAAATTGCCAGTTTTCTTTTGGCACAGTGTTAGATGTATAAATGGATGTAGTCTCAAAACATGTTTTTTACAGATACGTATGCTCAGCAGTTGATGACGTCTTTTTGAAAATTACTATTACTATTATTTTTTAATGATGAAATTATGCTATAGGTGCTTCAGAAATTCACTGCTTATTCTTATCCTGTTTAGTCCGGTACACTTCTACAACAGGTTTAAAGAGGACAGATTTTATGTGCTTCATCCAGATTTTTTAAGATATGTTCGGAACAGGTATGTTCCTCTCTTGTCTCAAGGTCTATCAAATGTCAGGAAATTTGCCACTTGCTTACAAACAATAACTTCAGGCTTATCCATTGCTTTATACTAACAGTAATTAAGCAATTATAAGAATGTTCTATAACTTTTTATTAAACTTTTTAATTCTATTTTTTCATACACAATATGCAGTATTTAAAAGTCTAGTGTTCTGGTTTTAGATTCTTACGATCCTCCAGTCTGGATGAGGACTACTGGTACATGTACAGACCCACCAATGGCGCATTTGCAATATTCTTAGCTCTTCACACCTGTGATGTTGTGAGCAAACATACAGTGTATTATAGTGTATTACTATTACTACTACTAATAATAATAATCTTTTAACTGTTTTTGTGGGGGCTAACAGGGCATATTTTATTCCTTCTTCAACCTTAGGTGAATGTCTATGGATTCATCACTGAAGACCATGATAGGTACCCCAACTACTACTATGAAAGATCAACAAAAACCAAAGTTATTTTCTATATTAACCATGACTATGATCTAGAGATGAAAACATGGAAAAAGCTGCATGAATCTGGAATCATCAACCTTTACCAAAGAAATCAGAGTCTGAGCAGGACAATAACCTGACAAGCTTTTAGTTCTTATAGCCTGTAAGAAAACATCTGTCACGTTATACAAACATACATTGTAATGATTTTGAGTTGCAGCAGTCTGTGAAAACATCATTTAAAGCATTTTAAAAGGGTATTTCATGCAAAAGGGCTATTTCGGTTGAATGTTTGGATTAAATGCATTTGTATGTTTTAGTAATCATCTCCCATCATCAATTAAACCCCTAAAAACTAATGTGATCATCACTATCATCAGCTTGACTGCATTATTAAAATGCTAATAATGGACATCAGCAATATCACTCAGGAAGGCTGTAGTTTACCCCTCAGATGGTATTAAGGCCATTCCACCACCACCATGGAACTGTTGATACAATGCTGGATGGATCCATGTTTTCACTTAATCCAGACTGACAATTCTCCTCTAACCTCTGGCATCAAGCAGGCACTTTTGCCAAGAGAACTGACACTCTGGATATTTTCTCTTCTTTAGTCCATTCTTTGTAAAGCCTAGGGATGGTTGTTCAAGAAACAATTTCTGAAATACTCAAAACAGCCCATCCAGCAACAACAACCAAGCCACACTGAAAGTCATTGAAAATCACCTTTCTTCCCCATTCTGATGTTCGGTTTGGACTACAGCAGGTTCTCTTGACCATGTCTACATGTCTACATGTCTAAGTGAGATGCTGCCAGGCAGAGAGTCTCTCTCGAGAGTCATTAATCACAGCAGAGAGACTCAGAAGGACTGGACTTCCTTCTTTGGACTCTATACACACAAAGATGCAGAAAGAGGGCACACCATGTCATCAAGGACACACTCCATCACTCTATCCTTCAGCACAAACTCGCTACATGCAACTTGAGGAAGAACAGTGCAGACAGCATTATCACACATACAACCAGGTTCCTTAAAGGCTTCTTCCCTTCCACAGTCAGACTGATGCCAAACCTCTAATTAATTTCACTGGACATCTCAATTTATTTTTATTGTATTTTCTTGGTTCGTTTTAACTATTTTTTATTTTCTTTTTTATGGGGTTGGACTGAGAGCCTTGCACATGCAATTTCCTATGTACCCAAACCTGGTGTGTGAGTGCAAATAGCAATAAAGAATCTTGAATCTTGCCATATCATAGGCAAGTGAATATTGACTAGATATTTGCATTAACAAACAGCTGAACAGGTGTACCAAATAAAATGGCTGGTGAGTGTATATATGGCTACATATAGAAGTTTACCTTTAGGCTTTCTGCCAGAAGGCAGCTTTCTCCACATGCCATATGCACTTGAATGAATTAATCTTATCTTATCTTACACAGTACTAGCAGCATATGAGGACAACCTTTATTAAGACAACCCCAAAGATTTATGTTAGGATTATCATGATGAATATCATCTAATTAGGCATAAGTAATTGAGTTTACTCTGACTATATCCAAGACATAAAATGTTCTGTCAACATCTGACATAAAACATTATGTAACATTATGGTATGCTAACATCGCCAACATTATCTAGTCCACTGCAGATTGTTCGTACACATTGGGTAAAACACAAGAAACATAAAAATGACTACTAGTTTTCTCTGGATGTTTCCTTGGAATGTCCATTTTTTTCTAAATAAAATGCACCCTGTAACAGTGCAATCCCCCTGCCAACATCTCCAGGTACTTGGTGTCAGTCATGCACGTGGACTTGTGCTTATGTTGCGCTTATGTCAATTGTAACTTGTTAGTAATCTGTTTGTCTACACGTCCTCCAATAAATAACAACACAGTGACCTAACAACCCCCAGGTGGTGTGGCAACTAATGGACATCCCACACCACATGGGGGTTGTTAGGTCACTGTGTTGTTATTTATTGAAGCCTCTTTAGTTTGCATGTCCATTTGTCGGCTATGTTAATGTTAAGTTGGCGTCCTTTGTTGTCGTTATGAATTCTTATGTTCAGTTTAGTTTTTGATAACATTCATTAAACACTTCAGTTGGAGACTCACATTTATTTACCTATATTTCTTTCTTCACATGTTCTTCACCTGAGACCATTTTTTCATTTTCAGATTCTTTTTTATTTTCAGATTCTTTCATTTCAGAATGCCCATATTTTCTCCTTTCGCAACTTTGCAATTGAAAACAGAACATATATGCCTGCTATCGGTTTAAAAAAAATAATAAAACAACTTGCACAAAAACAATACTATGCCTGTTTTTCCCAGGCTGGTAATGTATGAAACACTGGGTGTGCTGAGACACAAAAAGACACAAAGGCATTGACTACTTACAGTATTTTGTTCAGGATTTGCCTTGTATAAAAACTTATAAATACACCAAAGCGACATGTTAACAATGCTATAAACTTGATTTTCAGTGAAGGCGTTAAGTTTTGTAATTTTTCTGATTATAGACTCAATGGAATACTGTGGCATCCACCGCTGACTTTGGGATGCTGGCAAGTTACGGGAGCAGCTGACGACGATACAGCTTTGTTTGATACTGGAAGGGGATCCACTGTAGATGCTTCTAGACCTGCCACTGGAACAGCATGATGACCTAGCGGCTACACCATCGCTTTTTGCATCCCCTTCATCCTGTGCACCAGTTCAGTGAGCTCCAGGGTCAAATCACAGGTGGATCATGGCACTGCAGAAATACAACATCAGTACAACACTGAAGAATGATGATGCCATGCAGGCCTCAAGGGGAGAGCAGAGGCAGCTCAGACAAGTGCCACTACTGCTGCTGTTGCCTCAAGTAACAAAGGACTCGATGCTACGAGCTTTGAGGTCTTCTGCTGCACCCATTAGGAGGATGCAGAGCGCTGCTGGGTGCCTGGATGTTTCCAAGCAGGACAACAGCTGAGTTGAAGCAGACACGATGCTGCACAGGCCCACAGCCAAGGTGCTTCGTGCCTGCTTGGACAGCCTCCAGACGCACAATGAGCTGCTGTACGGTATGTGGGAGGAAGTGGTGCCTGTGCGGTGTGCGGTGGCTCCTCGTGCTGAGCAGTTTGAGGAAGACTGTGCTGTGCACTGTGGGAATGTTGATGTGGACCACCACTGCCATTGCACATCATGCTCCAGTCTGGCGCACCAATGGAGAGGGTTTCTGCAGATGTCCTGGGCCCCTTTACCACCACTGACAGTGGGAAGCATTCAGCTCACAACACCAGAACAAAGTGGCATGCCCTGGGTCCTGCTGGCGTGCTACTTTGCCAAGATCAAGTCAACCAGGTTCTCTCCAGCCCCTCTGATGTTTGGCTGCAAGCTCAGGATGCCCACAGAGCTTGTGTTCCAAACCAAAAGAGGACAAGGTGCGTGAAGCAAGCTACACAGAGGAGTCCCGACACGCCATGCACCAGCTCACCAGAGGCTACCGGGGTGATGCCAGTGCTCACCAAAAACGAGCCTACAACTCTTGCCAGGTACACGAATGTAGCTGTAGAACCTGTACCACTCACATATCAGCCCCTTTAAAGAGAGACTCTGGTTGGCCAGGAACAGACTGATGGAATACTTGCACTACTTTGAGAGTGGACAGGGCGTTCCCACTGTTGAGGACTTTGAGCTGTGGGCAAGGTAGTGGAGCGGACCAGAGAAAGGTGAGAACTCCCATAATGCTGTGTAAATTATACTGATGGTAGTCTTATGATTTAAGAAATGCTATCAGAATAAGAAATATTAATATTGATGCCTCCTGAGGCTCTTTTGGATTTTTTAAAAACTCTGTCCTGTCTTTCCAAGTACATAAACATACACAAAATAACATGCAAATGTAAGCAGCTATGTAAAATAAACAGCAAAATCAGCGCACACGCGCATAAAAACCAAACAAACAAACAAAAAAACCCAACTGACGGTACCTATTTTCTGTTTTAGTGATATTGAATATTTGTTACTTTTTCCAGCAGGTGTCACACTCAACGTTCATATTAAACGGTATTTGGGATAGTGTCCAGATAATACTTTTGTTACATGCTAATTATTTATAAATATGTATTTGTTTTGCAAATTAATAAATAATTAATAAAAATATCTGTTTTTGGCAAATAATGATCTACATTGAAGTCTTCGACTGAGTAACAGAAATCAGCACAACAGTGACTATGCTACTTTTAATGTTAGCCGTACCATTTCAGTTTCAAAAGGAGTAAGTTATGCATGTTTGCTAATTCAAAAGCTAGATATTGCATGACTTCGTAGCGAGATTCCAGAAAATGTTTACGGGGAGGAGCTCATGAGCGAGGTCAGTTCTCTAGTGAGTCCGGGACCACTTGGCAGTGTGTCAGACATATTCACACCGTAATCGGCTCCTGGTCTACATTCGGAATAATTCAGATCTGCAGTTACATGATCATTTTCTGAAATAACTGGACATGAGTAACCCACCAGTGCGCCTTACATCAACTTCAGTTCGCATGGTGAGTTAGTTCACTATAACTAAAATCAAACGGAGATTACCGATCGCTAATTTAAAGTTTGAATGGTTTAAATTACAGAAATATTTTAACCAATCTGAAAGGATTTTTTTACCTATATTTTATTTCGTTGACAATATGATCCTGGCGACCAGATAACTTCAGTCGCAGTGCAGCCTGACACTGACTCTTTACATTTTTCTAGTCATTCAAATGAACAACCCCTCCGATGATGACTGTATGCGCGTACCACCCCGGAGATCCTGACTTGGATGTAGACAGTATAGCCAAACATGAAATTGCTTGGTGTACAGAAATCGGCTTGATAGTCCTTTCTTGAGATCAGTAAGCTGACAAGACAGGAACTTGTTCTCGATTGTCAAACGGCATCAATCAGCAAAACTGAACATTTCAAGAGCAACTCTTTTGACGGATGTTTCCCTTTTGCGGGTTCTTCAGGTAGGCGTTCGGATGGAAGACCGCACGTCTCACGGATAGAGGATGGATTCATTTGCAATTTTGCGTGACATTAAATATTCACTGCGTTTGGAAAGTCTATGGACAGAATAAGCCTTCAAATAAAGGACCATGTGGGTAATGCGATTCTAGATGAAAACGTAGAGGTGCGGCGTGTTGGGGGCAGAGATCATTACTGTCTGAAGGAAGTCTGACACCGCTCTCAAAAGTTGGAAAGGAACCATGGGCAAAGAGCAGGACCTCCTGTTGGCTGTGAAGAATGGAGACCTCCTCTCAGCTCATAAACTCCTCGCCAAGATCAAGGTCAACCGAAACAGTAAGTGAATCAGTAAGTGAATTTTCACGAAACTCCCTAATTGAAAGGATGTAACCTACATCTACTGTACTGAGTGAAGTCCATCACAAAAATGACTGATTTTAAGCAAAACTCATTGCTAAATTGTTAAATCTCGATTCAAAATTCCGAAATGTCATCTTCTTAGTTAAAATGATTTGATTTAAAGCCAATTCTTGATCCCTTATCCCCTGTAGTTGTCATTGCTTCTCAGAATACACTTCATATGATGCACTTTTATTGCTGAGATCTTTATTCGTCATACAGGCAGCTAGTATAATTGATATCACTTATCTGAGTCACTAATTGCAACTTTACATCTCGTAAACTATCGGATCATCAACAATCACAATCGCGCTGAGGTAAGGCAATTTAGCGATGTTTTACTGCGTTGAATGTGTTATGTCGTAGCTTAACAACTACGTACATATTACCATTTTATCAGTAAACTCTACTTTGAAATACTGTAATGCTCTTCTTGTGCACAAGCGTCGTTCATTCTGGTTCGCGTTACATTAACATTACGTGACTGTTAGCTCGTAAGTAGTGTACATCTTAGTTGTTCACTAAATTTATGATGCACTATAGTGAACAGGATTGGGATCTTAATTGACCAGAATTTGGACAACACTACAAAATGGCTGACACTTTAAATAAAAAACGAAGCAGTAACTAGGGTGGAAATTCAGATTGTATGCTACACCATATCAAGGTCCCTCTGTGCCTAATCACTTTTAACATAACCATATTATATTAAGCTCTACAGACAACGCGTCTTATTTCCTTGTTTTAATGGCCCGTTTTGACTGATTAAAAAAAAACCACAGTTGTCTTTAAAATGCCCATTATGGGAGTAAATGAAGGTGGTCAATATGAAAGGCAGAGGTGAGTGGAAGGGCCAGAGTGCCCTGCACCCTCTAAGGGGTGTTCTCAGAGTTGTGGCTTAGTGACACTGAAACCAAAGGGAAGAAAGCTTAGCAGAACAAAGGGCTACCAGCAAACTCTGATAAAGACAACATATGACTGTCTGATGGTTAGTTTCCATATTCAGCTTTAGAAGTATTTCTACTGTTCCTTAAAATTCATTTTTAAATAAATGTCAATTTAAATCTCATGTATTATTCTGATAATCGTTAACCTAAAATAAGACTAAGTTCATAAGGTGGTGTGACCGCACATGTTCTCTGTGAGCCTGATGTAGAGAAGTTTTGTTTGGTCTCCTACTTAGCTACTGATGCTATTATACTTATTATACTTAAGCAAAACCAGTTATGTCTCCCAGTGGTCTCTCTAGAATCACATGGCTTAATGTATTGCATTTTATTATTTAACAATAGCCTATAACATGCAATAACTCGTTGTGCCTGCTAATAATTCCAGTCAATTTACAGGGTTTTCATTCGGCACCACACACTGGAGCAGCAGTTAACGATCACTACTGCACTGAACATACACTAATGTCTCAAACTGTGCACTTTGGTAGTGTCAGTTCCATCTGTGGCAAGTTGCAGTGACACCTTTAAACCTGTAAAGCCAAATCCATTTACAAATAAGGGATAACCCATATGGCAATATGTCAGATTCATTCACAGAGAAGGGATCTTTACCACAGTCTCTACTACACTTTAATGCCTCCTGCCTGTTATGTTTAATCCTTTTAGCTTTGTTTGTGAAACCTATATCTGCTGTAGCCTTTGGCCTTAAAATAGCAGTCCAGTGCTTTAATAAGTTAAAAGGATCAACTGTGTGCTGATACACTGTGGGATCAAGGTTAATTCATTTCCATGCAGAAAGTTAAGCCTAAATTTGCACTGAGTAAGTCATGCAAGTCTGTACACATCTGAATCTTGATCCACTTCTTTCAGGATGGATGGACATATTTTTAGCATTGCTGTGGAACCCCTCAGGTTGCCAGTATATGGGTCATAAGGGTCAATTCAAATTAGCTTCTGATTAAGATACAGCTAGATAATAAGCAATCAAGTTGTTTATGTTCACGAATCTTGGCCTTTGAATATTCAGTGAAATCTACGGTGATGAAAGGAAGATTAAAGTATTCAATATAATGAGTATCTCTCAACTGAAGATGTGCATATATTGCAAGTCTGGCCTCATTTCATATATTCGCTATGAAGCTTCAATGAAAATGTGATAAACTGTAGGCTTCTACTGCTACTGCCATCCTTTAGGCTAATCTGACCACAGGTCCACAGGCAGTGGCTTTCAGTGGCTGGTTTTTGAGGGAGCAGAGGAGGGCAGTGTTGTGGTAATGAAGTAACTTTTGTGGCTGCGCAATTTCTCTCATTTGATCATCCTTATTTTATAATGATGCAATGAATAATGAGGCTACAGCCATTTATGCATCAATACACATCCTCTCATTACGATATATAATGTTTTTGTGAGTGATAAGTTAATGTCTTTGAATAGGTGGCACAGTCTGTTAAAGATTTGGTATAATTATATATATACATATATTGAATAGTGTCCATGTATGATTAATAAATGTATGGTTTGATTTAAAACTATAAATCATGTTTTTCACCCAAAGCATCATGGTACAAAAAAATTAATTTTGTTTTCACATTGCATTCTTGATAGGTTGTTATTATTTAGGATTTAGCTTACTTGTGTGTAGGTGGAGGAGGAGAAAAATATTACACATTTTCAGCCATTCCTCCATTTTATCTGGAATCATCATTGCTGCACAGTCTGCATGTAACGCAGCGAGGGAGGCGAGACGAGAGTCGGCTATGTCTTAGTTTTTTTAGGTGCACTCTGGCATGGACACAAACACACCCCCCCTCCCCCCCAGTCTCAGGTATGCAGGTGCAGACACAGGTTCCTTGGGCGCTGGGGCTTGGCCAGGGGGACGCCCCCTGTCTTTGGGAGCAGCTGGGGAGCGTGTGGAGAGGTCATCCATTTCCTCGTGGTCCAGGGGAAGAGACTCCCCCGCTGTCAGCACAGCGCTACCTCAACACTGGGAAGAATGGAGTCTCAGAGGAGGTCTCAGGGGAGCGCCCTCTGACGTGCTGAGGCTGTTCAGCCTCCTCCTTTGACCCAGAGAGGGAGTACAGCCTGGGGAGAGCTATGGTGCAGAGAGGAGAGTCCCTCACTGGCGGGCTAGGCTCCTCTCTGGCCACCAGTCACCCTCTCTTCCTGCTCCATAGTAGGCTCCAAATTCTTTCTATGGCCTGGTGGCCAGAGAGGAGAGTCCCTCACTGGCGGGCTAGGCTCCTCTCTGGCCACCAGTCACCCTCTCTTCCTGCTCCATAGTGAAAGAATTTGGGGGTGCAACTCCAATACTCTCCCTCTGAGACGACAACTCTCACTGTGTCAGGCATAGCGGGCAGGGCAAGGTGCCACTTGCCTCCCCTCTTGCCGTGTATTCCGTTTGGCATGCACTTTTGTAGTCTGTTGTTCTGTAACATTGCGAGGAAAGCAGGACGGCGAGACGAGAATAGGCAATATTGTCATTTTATTAGGTTCACTAGGGCACGGCCACAAACTTACGCAGCAGGAGCACAACAAAGCAGCAGGACATAGAGCAGGCAACAACAGACAAATCCATGAACACAAACCAGACACAAGTGCAGTACATCACATTAAAGCCACAAGGAAAAGGTGATACGAACGACGAAGACGAACACACATGCCCAATGCACATAAACATCGGATGGACGTAAACATGCAGACAGACACGCCCAGGGGAGGAGTCAGGAGCTGAACCGTGACAATGTACTATACAGTCATCATTGCACCTACTGCAAAAGGGAAAATGTTTGACAGTTTGGAAGAATAATACTTACATATAGGATTTACTACCAAATGTTGCTGGGGTTCTCATAATCTGACACAATAGAGAATTTCATAGGAGGAAGGCAACAGGGAAATTTCAGTTTTTGACCAAAAAGTCCTAAAAATGTAATTATCAATATATTTTTGTGATAATCTTTTACATTGCCATCTTTGCGAAAACTGATCTATTTGATCACATTTATCTGAAAATGTCTTTGTAACTGGGGTAAATCATCAGGCCTTTTTACTGTTATCAGAGTCATTGTGATGAATGAGACATGTAAAAACACATTTGTTTGCATAAATGTATATGAAAATATAGAGTAGCCCAGCATGACGATGGGCCATTTTCCTGCATTGTAATTAAGGCCTTTAGTTTGTGAGTAATCTAAAATCGTAATATCTGTAGGACCTGGACCCTGGAAACTGTGATTTGAATTTGGACTACACTAACCTATGCTCACATGGGTATATGTTTCTATAGAGATTACAAGGGACTTTTGTATGTTGCTCTGGACAACTATATCTGCCTAATGCTGTAAATGTAATTGGAAATGCAACATTACACCTGCAGATGCTGTCAAAAGGGTGGAATACAGCAGCATGGTAGCTAGCTAACAAGCTATTACACAGGCAGTAGGTGGGTGCTTACAGTACCGAAACTATAGGCATATGCAGTGCAAAGTAACATTACAAAATGCAACCCATTCTTATAAGGTAGTCAGGGAAATAGATAAAAATGACTGGTATGCTGCTGTTTTATTGAAGAAAGAAGTTGTCGTAGTACTTTTTCCAGTCATTACTGGTGCTACTGATGTGATATTTTACGTTGCTTGACCTTTCATATGATGCATTTGACTAATTACCAGAGTGCACAATCACCACAATCATCTTAACAACACATGGCGTGCAATATGGCGTTGTCTCTTCTTTCCTTTTGGTCAAAAATTGGAAGTTCTACACTATTGGAAGTTCTCTTACTGTTTTTGGTCTTGGTATTCTTTGGCCCTTTTTGTGTTTAATGGGAACTGTGAGGGATGAACTCAGCTGCAGAACTTAGCAAGACAGTGTAATCACAGTGCCACACATCCCCATGGATTTAGTTGCTGTTCTGGGCAATAAGCCAGCACTGACAGTTAGCTGGCTATGTATGGACAAGGAATTACTATCCAGCTCTCTACATATTCCAAAATGTAGAGATGGAACATAGACCAGCTGGTCAGTTTTTCCTATTACAGATTATTGCAATTTATTTCAGTGAAGGGGTCAATGGAGAAGCACAGGGTGTAGACCAACTACTGTATTAGCTATTGATAAAACATTGTGATTTTGGAGATTACATATTGATAAATGGTTTCATTTTAATGGTTTGATCAATTAATAATTAATATTGGTTAATGCAGTTGTACACACGTATGCACACACATAGACCAATGAACTCTGTACATTGTCTGTCCCTTGCTGAGTCTTTCACATTGTTTATCTTACATTCTGCACATGTACATTCTGAAGAAGGGCTTATGTGCATTTAACTTTAATCTTTTTTGGTGTAACACACCTGTAAGTCAACTGGAAATGAATGGTTTGATATTAGGTTTCATTAGTCACTTTGTTTTACCTACTGTATATAGTGTATTGTTTTCACGAACACCTCAACCACAGTAAGTGTACTGTGGCCCATTTCACCAAGCGATGCCCACATAAGATGCAATGCACCATTCAGACAGAACAGACCACTGTTGACTGATACAAAGAGAGTTTGTGTTAAAATGTGCATGTGTGTGTTTCAGTGTAAAGGAGATGGATAGAGAGACATAGGGTGGGTGAGCAATGTCTGGAATGTTGGATCATGTTGAAACTTGAACTCCTCTTGACAGGCCTACAACAGCCATTTCAACAGCAACTTTTCCCCTCCTCTGCTGTAATTTATGAAGTGCAGGCCTTTATAGGCAGAGTGCCCACAGCCTGCTGGCCACAGCATGCAGCTCTGTAGGGCAGCACAACGGGGTCTGTGATCAGGCCAGCATGAGCTGGATGGAGTCTAAAGCTGAAGCTCTTCTGATCTGGCGTAGGCATGGCCATCGTCATATGTTAGCGCATGCATCACTTTGTGCACTGTGTACCACATGTTACACTGCAGAGCATTTGGGAAGTGCATTTGCAATTAGAGGAAATATAAGAGCACATGATTAATCTTAACCATCGTTCTCAGGTAGCATAGAGACGTAGATCAAATATTTGGGGTCAGTGTGGATGCAAATATTACTCTGCATTAGTTCAGTACTAAACAATAGTTGTTAGCCAGACCAGACTAAAATGTCTCTTGTGCTAAACTGTCCCTTCCGCACAACTCTCATTGAAACACTGCATTACATAGCCTATTAAGCAATTTTACAAAAATATGCTAACAGCTCCATGAAGGAAGATGTAACAAAGTAACAAGACTGAATATTCAAAACCAGCCACAAAAATCATTATTGTAGAACTTCCTTTCGATGCTCATAGAGCAGTGAATTGTTTGTGATTGACTACATGCCAAACACTGTGGGAAAAAGGAATCCAGTACATCTCATATTCATCCCACCATGCGGGAGGGAACAAATTATTATTGAAGCATTGTTAAACACACACAGGGTCTTTCTGCAGCTTGTGTAGGGCCCAGTGAACCAGAGCTAGAGGTACAGTGAGAATGGAAGCCAGTGAGACTGTTGTATGGGGTTTATGTTTGATGAGTTGGAGCAAGTGTTAATCTGAATTGAGAAAGAGGTGCTTGACTGGAGTGAGTTCAGTGAGGTAAATCACATCTATAAAGGCAGAGACGATGGGCCAAGCTGCTGGGTGTTTACTGGCCGGTAAGTGGCTCACAGTTGTTTAAACTGATGTTTACTTTTTGTCCATCAACTTAAATGAACAAATGTAAACAATGGGATCGTCCTGAATTGCCTTTCCGTTTTTTTCCTGCCCTTGTAGTTTGTTGAGTATGGCAGTACTAAATATATAGATTTTAAATGAAAATGAGCTGCCTACAGGTCTGTGACTATCATAACAGTATCTACATGCTTAAACTGTGAATACATTCTCTAATGGATTACTGATTAAATTTTAGATGTTTTATAAAACATCTGTTGTTTTGTGTTTTATTAAATTCAGATGTTTTATAGGTGTTTTTTGTAATACGGAGGCCTTGCATTGCATTGCGTGAAATAGAGAGGAAGTGTCTCGTCCAATTAGAAGATAACAGAGGCAAAAAATGCTGGGTGCAATGCTTTTAGAAACGCTGACAACTCTAGAGCGCTGCATCTGACAGGGGACGGTCCGCTTGCAGACTCAGACGAGTCAAACACACAACTCTATTTTGTGACCTAGGTCATGTTTTCCTTTTGATTGCTGGCGAAACTTATAATACGTTTTACCCATTTTGAGTCATTTTGCAAAGTGGATCCAAAATTATATAGCTAGCTAACATGATGAAGATGAAGCTCTTAGATTCTATGGCTCACACTGTTAAAATTCATGTAATGGAAGTTTATTTAGGTAGAAGCCTCTGGCTGCGACACTGAGATGACACTCATCATTAATTTACATCTCATTGATAATGCTTTAGATAAGAGAGTTTACAGATCAGGTATACTATACTTTTTATTACTTAAGGTGTGCATATAAAAATGCAAATTGTAGCCTAATGCATGGCAGTCCTCTTTAGTTTCATCAATCAACATTACTTTTATTTTAATTAATGAGAATAGAATTTTAGAGTCATACTATGAAAGGTGCAAGGATAGCTGTTAGATCTTGTGGATGGCTACAGCTCTAGGATTGTTTTAGTGTTGCGTGTGGGGACCAAGCATGCCATACATTGATGTATAATTCTTTGTTCAGTGGCTGTATATATATATTTCACAAGTCATATCTTGTTTGTGATGGCTCTACAGGCTTATGCAAGAAGCAGGACACACATCGTTGAATATACTTTTGTAGATTATAACCTAACCATGCAAGGAAAATATCTTAAATGCAGAGCTAATTTCTATTTATTGTCCATATACTGTATATCCAAATACTAAAACGTGTAGCCAAAACTCACATCGTAAGAAGTACAAATGGGTCACACATTAAAGGAAAAGCCTACAATCCTTGATCCATGCTGTGAGAGCTTTGGTAGAGGTGAGAATGCACCACTGAACCACCAGACCTCCTCAATATAGTGGGCAAGAATTCAGATGTTTCCTTACATTGCGTCAATAGAACAAATGATGCAGTTAGTGACATTTTTGCTGACCTGGTGAAGGAAGGTTTTCTCTTCCCTACTCTTGACCTCTGCTGGTTTCAGTTTGACACTCTGGTGTTGCTCTCTCCCTGCTCTCAGACTGGCTCTGACTGACGGGCTATGTCTTCTTTTGGTAATGAAGCTTCTAATATCCACGTACCCCTGGCTTTTCATGCTTTCAGTCCTATGGCATATCGGCAGTGACAAGCAGAAAAACTCAATTTTTGTTTGATAACGTTTGTCTTGTAATTTCCTAGGTTATGCTAACGTTATCTAGCTACCTCCTTTTTCAAATTTTATGTTCAACAGTCACTCTAATGGCGGGTTTTTTAATGAACCGTACAAACCGAATTATACACTGATGTATGATATTCTTAGCTAGCTTGCTAGCTAGGTTCATTTAAACGGTGTCATAACAGCTAAAGTTAGCTAGCTAGTTTAGCTACTTTCCAACATATTGTATCTTATCTATCTAGCTTCCTTGCAATAGACAACATACATTTAGCAAATGAATGCGCATTCATGTTAGATAGGTGTTTTGTTCAATCGTTCATAATTTACCATGACACATGCGTAGGTGACAAGAAAATATACTGTAGACCAGATACATTTGCCAGGTAGCTCTCCGTTTTGTGGTAGCTCTCCGAACTGAGTTTACATTTCTCGTGAGCATAATATGGGAGCAAACATACTAAATACTTTAATAGCATGTGTGCGATATTATCTATACTTAATTAGGTATATACTTATATCTTAAACAAATAAACAAACAAGTAACTAAATAAGTACACCATGCCGAATCAGGCGTCTCTCAGGCTCCTCACCACCATTATAGCAATGACTTTTAATAATTTTTTGGTGAAATAAGGACCACAGACTTGCAGCTCTTTGCATGAGTTTACCGAAAGGGAATCGCCCCTGAGGTAAGCTCTTGGTTTACGATCGATGAGGAAGCCCCCACTGAACATGTGTAAGCACAGGCTGACGACAACTGAAATGCTCCAATTCTCAGGCTCCACTATCTATGGAACTACTGTGCCAAAAGTTGTAAAAATCACTTTTAATATGGGTTTAACTTGGTAGAATTGTGCTTGAATGTAAGAACAACAGCAAAAAAAAGAAGAAGAAATATTCTTAGGTAACCAAACAGACATCATCCATAGGTAATTTAGTGCAAAACAAAAAGATGGCACCACAAATCTCCAGGTGGTTCCTATAGGGGAAGAGACGTTGAGCTGCAAGTGTCATAGTTTTCCAGTGGCTGACAGATTAGTTTGTATATTCTGACAGAGCTTTTTTTCTACCGTCTTCTCATTGTTTTCATAGAGATTCTGGGCTCGACAAAGAAACTGAATGTCAACTACCAGGATGCAGACGGGTGAGTCATTTTGAGAGTATGAATATGTTGGCACAAAAAGACACGTTTTTTTTTATTTTTAGCAATTAAAATATATGTTTAGGGCGGCATGGTGGTGTGGTGGTTAGCACTGTCGCCTCACAGCAAGGCGGTCTGGGTTCGAGTCTCGGTCTGGGCTGCTCTGTGTGGAGTTTGCATGTTCTCCCTGTGCCTGCGTGGGTTTTCTCCGGTACTCCGGTTTCCTCCCACAGTCCAAAGACATGCATCCTAGGTTGATTGGTTACTCTAGATTACCCATAGGTGTGAGTGTGTGTGTGCGTGTTGGCCATGTGGTGGACTGGTGAACTGCCCATGGTGTACCCTGCCTTCGCCCGGAAGATGCTGGGATTGGCTCCAGCCCCCCCGTGACCCCGACTAGCGGGAATAAGCGGTACGGATAATGAATGAATGAATGAATATATGTTTATATATATATGTGTGTGCTGTTCATCTGTTACAACTTGCTAATATGCTTGTGTGTGTCTGCTGAACCAGCCATTTAAATACTTTAACTGTTGTCAGGACTAACAGGTAGTTTTGTGATTAACTGGTGTCAGGACTATCAGGTGGTTGCTTGTTTAACTAATGCCAGGACTATCAGGTGCTTTTTTGTTTAACTAGTGTCAGGACTATCAGGTGGTTGCTTGTTTAACTAATGCCAGGACTATCAGGTGTATTTTTGTTTAACTAGTGTCAGGACAATCGGGTGGTTGCGTGTTTAACTAGTGCTAGTGTTATTAGGTGGTTGTGAGTTCATTTTTCTTAGTCCTCCTTGTCTGCAGCCCCTTCTATGTCCTTAAAACAGCATTCATAACTCTTTCAGTCTTGGGGGCACTTATTATCATGCAACCCAAGGCAAGGATGGGAGAGAGTGACAGACACTATGGCACATAATCTACTTCTCAACTCAGAATAGACTGGAGATGAAAGGTCCATCTTCACTTAGGATTCCAGTGTGAGTTTGAAAACATTCAGCTGTTTTCTGTACTGCTAGCTGATAGAATGTTGTTTTCAGCTGGATGCTTCAGTGGGGCCATCATGAAGCAGGTATGAGGAGAATGCTGCCAGACTTCGTCTGTGTGTGTCTTTCTGGTAGACATAAGGCCAAACTGGACGGCCCCGTACTTGTTCACATTTTAACATTCTTCTGCAAATATGGAGAAGACTGTGCACCACGCATTTTAGATTCTTGCAAATATCATCTAAGGATGAGTGTGACTTATCATAAACCTCAGGGTAAAGAAAAACAAAGAAATAAGAATTGTACCAGTAATGAATTTAGGAAATAATCTAGTGTGACTGCTCCGTCTGAGGAGGAATAATCGCAGTTCTTTGCGTTCACACAGAACGGTGTAAGGTGCAGTACAGCAGAAGAATATGCTTAAAGAAAGTTGTTGAATTGGAGGCTCCTGTTCTTTCCTACAGTGACAAAGGCAGCACCGCCTGGAAAGCTCTGATAGAGTTAGGGGCAGAACATTAGCATGTTCACGCACTAATTTGGGTGTGTGTGTGTGCGTGTGTGTGTGTGTGTGGGGGGGGATGCGGAGAAATGGCTTCCTCGGGGAGCAGATGAGGAAAAGGAAAATCATTTCATAATTCATCAATGCTACTAGCACTCTTCCACTCTTCCCTCTATCATCTTTCTTTTTTATTTCTTTCTTCATACATATCTGCCTCTTTTACTTTGTGTTTCTTACATTCCTTCTGTTCAATTAATTTAATTATACTTTCATTCATTTGTGTTTGTTTTTCCATTTTTCCACACATTGCTACACGTTTCTTAGATTTTAGGGAGTTTTGTCCAACTTTCCGTGCTGTAAGGTCTGTCGGTGATGACTCGCAGCTCCTAGTCTGCTTCGGGGCTCGTGGTGACCTGTCGTGCCTAGTGATACGTGTTAGATCAGACTCCTGAAGTAGACGGAGGTCTGGATCAGATCCATGCAAGGCCTTACTTTTATCTGATGAAAGGCAGTTCACATCAGATGTGTTTCATTCACTAATCACATCTTGGCGGAGACCTCTCCACTTTGTCTAGCTCACGCAGCTCTGTTTGGTAGCGTAGACCTCTGTGGGTGTGCTTTTCATCCTCAGATCCTCAGATGTTTTCTGTAGTCCAACATGAAGTGAACTCACTGGTGGTATTACAAGGAGCTCTTTTGCTGGAGTTGAGGGATGTGTGTGTGTGTGTGTGTATGTGTGTACTCTGTCTCTGTGCTTAGATGGGGGTTTAGATTGTCTGCTCTACATGTGCAAGCATGCTGGATCACTTTGTCATGGTTGTGTGACAGGGAGAAGGGATGCAAAGTGAGGGCTTCAAAACGCACTGCTTTTGTTGCCCGTGCTATTGTGTTTAACTCTAGCTGTTGTTTTCATGCATACATACACCAGCGATGCCATAAGCAGCACTGGACCAGTTAGATGAATGGGTATTTGATCCAAAGTCATTCGACCAAAAACAGAGATGAGGGCTGGGAAAACACTGTCTGATGATTCACTCCAGCACTGAGCTTATATCCTCAGGTAAAAGGAAGAATATACCTTTTATTGAGCCTGATATTTTCAGACACATACATGCATATTGCAAAAAGTTGTATTGTTTAATGTTAAGCTATTGCCATGGGTATACACTCAACATGCACTAAACATCTCTCAGTCCTTAATAGTATTGGTATTTGTTTTTTGTTCATTTTGAAAATATGTAATTGATATCTGAATATCTGGGAATTTCAGAAATGCCTCTTTTAGTGCAGCCTCCCAGAAGTTATCAGAATTATTTATATTCATGTTAAATTATGCTCATTGGAGATGAGAGCTATCATGGTACAAGTTACACTGTTGCCAAGAAATTGAATGTATATCAGTAAAGCACTTTGAATGAGGCTTTGTACTGAAAATTTACTATTAGTCACTTGTCGTCTTCTAACAGGATTCTATTGTCTCTACATATCTGATGGGAAAGTTTAATAGTAAGATTGAATATGAAATTCCTTCCGTTTTCTTGCATGCCTAGAGAGAATTCCTAACATTCCTTTCCTTTAATAATTTTTTTCACCATTTATATTACATATGAATTGCGTTTATCATGCTCAGACAGAAGGGCCTTGTTAGGATTCACACTGTTTCAAAAGATCCAGTTTCATGACTCCAGAGGAGTCAGAATGACTGCATCGCAGAAATGTCAGCTTAATTTGGAGCTAATAATACAGCTGTTAGTTGCACGGACAGATGTTTAACTTGCCATTCATAGGCACTGTGGGTAAATGTCAGAGCGTTAGCTAACTCCATGTTAGTTTGAAGGATTTCAGGCTCGTGGTGAATGTAGTTTTCAGAGAGTAAATTCATGTTGTAATGCCTTGATTTGGCTGTTTATCTTCTTATTGCCCAACCATTTAATATTACCCTTATATCAGGGCATTTTTAAAACCGAATTATGACACATATCTTTGATCCATACTTCAGTCCGTTTGGGTTCATCGCTGGTATCTCTGCACCATCCTGGGAGTTAGTTGGAGTCTTGCAATCAAAGAGAATTTCAGCACTCAGTGGCTGAGTCTTTATTGCTGTGAACAGTGTTCGAAAGTGAAGCAGGAGTTCTGAAGCTTATGTCACTTCTGAGTATTGTTCTAATTCACTCAGATGTGGGACAACAGACATGTGCAGTGACAGTTCTGGCTCAATTAGCTGTTCAGTGGCCTGGGAGTTTGTTTAAAAAGAATAATTAAAGCATAAAGAGAGAGAGAGAGAGAATTTATTCTTACGTAATGATCTCAGACAGAAACCCTGTTCCTTTAATCAAGAAAAAATCTTTTAATATTCACTCTGACACATCTCCTGTGGCTAAGCCTTTTCCTTTAGTCCCATTTAAATGAAAGAAAACTTGCATTGCCTCTTTAGTGCCACTAGTAGAAGGTCCACTACCTCTGGGAATTTATAATTTCACTTTAATATCCAAGTTTGCACCAAATAGCAACTTTTATGTGAGTTTCCAGTAGTGCCAGCAAGCGTGAGATTTTAAGAACGTGGCAGTAGAAGTTCTGAGGTGTTTTGTTCCCTCCACCTTTCCTGCATCTCCGTGACAGGTTCTCCGCTCTGCACCATGCGGCTCTCACCGGCACCACGGAGCTTCTCTCCCTCCTGCTGGAGGCCCAGGCCACCGTGGACATCAAGGACAGCAATGGTGAGGCTGTGTGACGTCCTCTCCCCACGTCCATCCTGTTTGTTTGTTGGTTTTTTGTGCGATCTGGTTCGTGAGTAAGGGTTAAGATTTAGACTACGTTGGAATGGTGTACGTGGCGAACCGTGTAAGGAGCGCATTCTGGAAGGCTCTGCCCTGTGATTCGGCCTGATCCTGACCTGCCGATCCTGCTCTTCATCACTGTCGCAGGGATGCGGCCACTGCACTACGCGGCGTGGCGGGGGAAGGCCGACTCCGTGCTGATGCTGCTCAGAGCCGGGGCTTCCGTTAACGGAGCATCGCAGGATGGCCAGACCCCTCTCCACCTAGCAGCTCAGTATGGACACTACGAGGTGGTGAGTGGTACTTTCGAGAACTTTCCATAGTATTGCCAGCAAGGAAGGCTAATCATTCAACAGAAAAAAATGAGTATATTTTTGTCTTTATTTAAGCAGATGTGATATTATGTTATGGTAAAATATCGCCATTGCATGTATATTAAAGGAGGCGATGGTGCAGTTTACACAGATGCTTGTAGAGTATTCTTTTGTGAACTCGACTCCTACATATAATCCAAATGGATCTGGAGAACAAAGCGTAGTTCCACTAGGAGTCATGAAACCCTGTCTGCCAGGTGGACAAGTGGCGGGATCTTTGTTGTTTCAGCCCCTGGTGAAAGACTTCGTGCAGGAGAGGGGGCTGGATGGAGAGGCTTGTCATTGCATGCTCAAAGTTAAAGACCAGCCCCCTCTATTGATAGCATTGCATCACTGGTCAATGGCATTATTACTGAACAATGCATATTTGAGCTGGCGCAATCTTTCAAACAAAGCTTCCAGAAACTAGGCTAGAGTGGCAGCTTCCTGCACTCGGGGGAGTTGTCTTTTGCCAAGGCCTGCCCATTTTCACCGCACATGCAACAGGATACTGTCGTTCACAGCACAAATGCAATAAGAATCGGACCACCCAATGGAAGATTTATCTGCATTGTGTGATTCATCGTCCACGTAGAGAGACTGTTAATTGCGTGACTGCGTTTTTTTTCCCCGCTCCCCCAGACCGAGATGCTCTTGCAGCACCAGTCGAACCCCTGCATGGTGAACAAGGCCAAGAAGACCCCATTGGACCTGGCCTGTGAACTCGGCAGGCTGAAGGTTGGTGTGGGCGGAGGGAATTGTTGGATGGAGCTCCAACATAAGCTGCTACAGCAATGGTCTACCATTATGGTGCAGGCGGATGAGGTTCACTTCACTTGCTCTTGTTTCAAAGCCTGTTTCTCAGCTTAACTGAGCAAGCTTGTCCTCAAATGTCCACATATGCAGCTTCTACTAGGAGATTCTTCCTGACAGAATGTAGAGGTGGATACAGAAGTGACTGGTGACGCAGAGCTCAAATGAGGTGTGTGGTGTTTTGAGTGAAGATTCCGCATTGCATGGGCAGACTGTGTAATGTCTGTAATACAAATAAATGGGAGGCAGTGACTCCCTAGAGATGTCAGTCATCAAGAGATGAAAGGCTTCCACCGAGAGCTTTTCTGACAGATAGGCCAAAGCCACATTGTGAGATCTTTAATTAATTGAAAATGAGATTTGCCTGTATGAACTATTTCTATTTAATCTCTCGCTCTATTAGTTTTGACATTTGAAATAACAAATGCTTCAGAGAGGAGGAGAGTATTTCTGCAGGCCTCATTGTTTGGCTGCTGGACGTCTCCCCCTCAGCTGTAAGCTTTGTGTCAGTTTTGCTGTAACATAAGCCACGCAGGGTGGTGAGGTTCACCTCCAAGTGTTCTGTACGTACCACTTCAAGTCATAAATGAAAACTGAATGCTGGTGTATTATTTAATCAATATCCTGGGGTGCCATGCAATCAGTAGGTGAACAATGCCTCTTCGGTGTGTGTGTGTGTGTGTGTGTGTGTGTGTGTGTGCATCAGGTGGCCCAGCTGCTGTTGAGCAGTAACATGGTAGTGGCTCTGCTGGAAGGGAACGGAAGGGACAACACACCCCTGCACCTTGCAGCCCGCAACGGCCATAAGGACATCATCAGGTCCTCTTCTTCACTCTCATCTTCCTCACCCTCATCACTTTCCTCATCCTGTGGCTATGTATCCACTTCTCCTTCACTCCACCTTCCACTAGGTTTCTGCCTACTTAAAGGCTGATGTCAGAGGATTGAATGTGTGTGTGTGTGTGTGTGTTTGACAGTCACTGAATATATGTCTTCTGTATGTCTATTTGCGGGCATGTGTGTCTTGTGACTGAGTAGGTGGGTAAGTCAGTTTACTGTAGGTAGTGTGCTGCCATGCAGGTGTCTCCTCAGGCAGTGACAGGCCTGCTTGTTGACATATGACATGTATATTTGTGAAAGTGAGTTGTGACTTGTGAACGGTGTGTGTGTGTGTCTGTGTGTGAATACAAGTTCAGGAGAGTGGGATGTGATTGTGTATGAGTGTGTTTTGTGTGTGTGAATGTAAGTTCATGAGAGTGGGATGTGTTTGTGTATGTGTGTGCATGACAGTATGCATGGGTGTGTGTGTGTGCCTGCACATGCAAGTGTGCCCATTTGACCCACACTCGTCAGTGCGGGATCTGAGTGTGCTGAATGTTGGCATGGCGTAGGAGTTAGGCCAGATCGGGTTTCACTGGCCAGTCAGCTGCTCTGCCATGTTTCTCTAGTGATTTCCATATATGAAAGCTCACACTGCATTCCCAGCATAAACAGCCCCCCACCAGTACCCTGCTGCAACTCAGTAAACAAAGACAAGTAAGGGGAGAGCCAATGCTAGCTCGCTTTTCCCTCTTAATTATGACATCACAAACCCTCAGAACTGACACACAGATAAATCATATTAAGAAGAAAGAGAACAAACTTCATGCTATTGTGATGAGCTGCTTTACCACAGTGTGACAGTACTGCCCTTTCTGAAGTTAGCCTTTTTCAGAGGATAAAAAGGCACTTAATCCATCCAACTAGAAGAATTCGTGAAAGCAGAGCTGTGGAGGAACACAGACCCTGGGTTTTGTTGCTTTAGGAGCAGGCTTGAACTTGATAGACAGTGCAAGTTTCTGTCTGAGACCATTACGTAAGAACTGAGGCCAATTCTTGCTTAGAGAGACTACAGACTGCTGTTATCTTTGATAATAACAGGTTGTATCCAACTGGATTCTTATCCAGTGGCATCATCAACTGCTAAACTTATTTTTTCATATTGCTTTTTTGTTTGTTAGTTTTCATCCAGTGTTTCCGATGTCACATGTCTAGTGTAGTCTAGAAGACCTTCAGTGCTGCTACATATTAGTGTGCCTTTTTGAGTTTTTATTTTTATTTTTCACCAAAGGAGAAATGTAACTGACATTTCAGTTTCCTCCATGTCTCCTTCAGCACGAGAAGGAGAAAGGAGGCGACTGGGGGAAAAAACAAAGTAGACTGTTGGGACGCAGGGGAGGTTTTTAGTTTCCTTCATCGTAAAGTCAACCTCCGAGTGAACTTTTTATGGTCCGGGACTGGGACCCTCTCTGCAGAGCTGAATGTCCTTAGCAACGTACAGTAGATATCCTCTTAAAAAGGTGGGGAGGTTCTGCTGAGGTGAGGCTAAGCTCTAAACCCATGTTCATAATATGTGCATCTTAGATATTTACTCAACAGATATTTACAACCACATGATAACCATCGTAGCAGGTCCACTCGTCGTGCGTGGTCTACACTTCAGTTGTGTGGTCTTTTAATCAGTGCACCTGCCAGCTGAGAGGTGGTGGATGTAGTGGTGCAGCTGCAGTCTCTGCTGGAGTGGAGAGGTTCTCCTTGAAGATTCGCATATTTGCTGGTGTGGGAGTTTGAGCTCTACTCATGCTTTCTTTGCCCATATCACGCATACCGCCTGCATACCGTCTCCCTCTCTCTTCCTTCTCCTCCCTCTCTTTCTCCCTCTCTCTTTCATGGCCTTTCTCTATCACTTTTTCTTTTGCTGTTTCTCTTTTCTCTTTCTCTGTCTCGCTCTCTTTTTCTCTGTTTAACTCCATCTCTCTCGCTTTCTCTGACACTGGCTCCACATCTCCCTGGCTGTTTGAGTACTGAACATTCTCACTAGCTGCAATAGGGAGGGTTGGCTTGTGTGAATGTTGATAGTTGTGTGTGGTTACGTGTGCGAACACTGTGTGCATGTCTGATTCTCAACTGTTTATCGTCGACACGTTGACAGACCGAGAGGCAGGTGCATGTGCAAACCCAAAGTGGAGTTCTGCTCCTGGTAAACAAGGAGATGTTTATGAAAACATTCAGTGTATTACAAGCAAAATTAGCTGAATTATTCATACCAGGTAACGATGAGGCAAAGGTGCCTGTTTGTGGAGGGTGTGTGGTGACGCTGCTTCTCTACCTCTCCCAGACTGCTGCTGAGAGCCGGCATCGACATCAACAGGGCCACCAAAGCTGGCACCTCCCTTCACGAGGCAGCGCTCTACGGCAAAACAGAAGTAGTCAAGCTACTGCTGGATGTAAGCGGAATGTCATGCACTTCCCATTGCGTTAGCCCGCATTACGGTAGAAAGGACTAAAGAACAGGAGACGACACAATGAGGAAGCGCTTTACAGCAGTGCGCCAGGATTTATGAGCCTATAAAATATGTTTGTCTCTTTATTTATGGTTAAAGTGTTTGCAGAAGACATTTAAAGCTTGTGGCAAATTTAAGGACAATGCCACATCATAAAAAAAGATTCTCATTTCTATTTTTCATGCTCATGCTTTTTATACATAAATTTAAAAAAAATGTGATTATCAACCTTGGTACTTTGATTAACTGTTGCTTTGAGCTCAGCCCTAAACGCTTGGAGGTTTCATGATGATTTTTTGATTTTTTGCAAGATTCTGTTTTTCTTCTTTCTTGACACGTCGTTTTGATGCACTTCAGCTCTGTGTCCAAATGGTCCAACTTCACGTGTCATTTTACACAGGCTGGAATTGATGTCAATATCCGCAACACCTATAACCAAACAGCACTGGACATCGTGAACCAGTTTACCACTTCTCACGCCAGTAAAGACATCAAACAACTGCTCAGAGGTGACTGAATCCAGTACAATCCAGACTTTTGAGGGTTTTTTGATGTTGCTGCTGTTACATTTTCTATGCTGCTGTTAAAATGTCACCACACACGCTGACAGTAAAAGAGAACATTTTCTGAACAAATTATTATTATTATTATTATTATTATTATTATTATTATATTATTATTATTAACATGTGTTTGTGTGTGTGACTGAAGAAAGCTGAGAGGAAGGGAGTAAGTCATGTAGGAGTTAGAAATGTTGTGTAACATGACCTGTTTTTGGCAAGCCTGTGTCAATATCATCAGATGCAGTGGATAAGCTGTTCGCTTGCTCTGTGTTTGAGTGTGTGTGTGTGTGTGTGTCTGCGTGTGTGTGTGTGAGAGAGGCATGGCAATAGTCATGTGTGTGTCATTGCTGTTGATTGACAGCCTCTGTTCCACCTCCCACCGGCTTTGATAACACTGAGAGGGAGTTCGACATGAAGACAAGTCACATTAAAACCTCCATGTCCCTATTTCAGCTTCTTCCTATTACTTAATTACAATTTGGGAGGAATTCAGGCTTTTTCACACACCAGAGTATTTTGTGGGTTATTTGTGAAATTACAGACTAATTATTGTTATAAGCTACAAGTTGATATTAGCATGGCTGTTTCTCTCTGATTCCGCTTCTCTCTTTGACTCTGGGCAGAAGTTCTTCTCAGGCTTTTGGGATCATTGGTCATGCATCAGCACATTTTCATACAAAGTCAAAAGTTCTTAAACAAATGTTCTAGTTAAATTCCTTCTGCATTCTCCTTATTTGAATGAACACAATTACAGCTGACTATTACACTAGCAAACTATTTATATACATTTACCCCATAGACCTGACTCAGAAGTCCTGTATGTTGCCACTCCAGACACTAATAGTAATATCATTGAAATCATTGGTATTCTCCAATTATAGTAATTGTTATCATATTTTAGGAAAATAGTAATTAAGTAATAGCCAATATGTGCAAAAATCTCTCTGGAAACTCTGTTGCCTCAGCCGAACATTCTGGTGATACCTTAATGGCTGTCTTAGTGTAAGCCGTCTGTCTCTTACACAGTGTGTGTATGTGTGTGTGTGTTAGAAGCTGCAGGAGTACTGCAGGTGAGAGCCCTGAAGGACTACTGGAACCTCCACGACCCAACAGCTCTTAATATATGTGCAGGAGACACCATCATGGTAAGCATCAGGATGAGGACATCATTGTCTCCTTTATAGGGGCTCTGGTGGTCTCCGCCACATCATTAACGTTTCGTGTAGTCTTTACTGTACAGATACTGTTAATGAACTGTCAGTTGAACGATGGCGATTGTTCACAAAAAACTGTTTTTTTTAACAGTTTTATAGGATTTATAGCGTATAGGATTTCAGCACAGTCTTATGAAGAGTGTATGGTTTTGGTAGTTTTATGATGAGTATATGCCTCTTCTTAGTATTGTGTTGTGTGTATGTGCGTGGGTCTGTGTATGCGTGTGTGTGTGTGTGTGTGTGTGTGTGTGCATACGTGCGATATAAAGTTGTCTGTCATTGTTTTGAACTGGGCTAGTCTGCAGCAGTTCTGTGGCGTGTGTGTGCTCGCGTGGGTCTGTGTATGCGCGTGTGTGTATGTGTGTGTGTGTGTGTGCAGTTGTGTGGGGTGTTGTGGGTGCAGTGATGAAAGGAACCCGCTGTCGTGTGCGGAGGGGCTGAGCGCCGCGTGCTGTAACAGGCTCTCTTCACTCAGGCCCGCTGGGCGTCTCGGGGCAGCTCACAGCCGCCGTCTCGCTCTGCCCCCACAGTTACCCCCCCACTCCCCCCACCTCGCAGGCTGCTTCGGCTTCACTGCTGGCTGTTTTGTAAATGTGCGCCCAGAGGCCCTTGTGTTGAATGCACGGGCCAGGGTGCATTGCTCCCGCCTCATGCATGTGCGTGTGGGTGTGGTAAATGATATTCATGATTCCACTGAAACGGTGCTTGGATAATGAAGCTCTTTATATTTATCTGACACCTGTGGGGAAATTGGAGGTGGTTAGAGATATTAACTCTGTACCAGAAAACACAGTTAGATGTGTCTCTTGCTTGACATTAGATGTCCTCACTCCTTTTAAGTAAACAGAAATGAAGGCCTACACCTCTCTTAGACTGATGTGACAACTTTTATTCAGCTGTGGAGGATTGGAGGCACGTTAAAGAGCAATCTGTTACCCAGCCTTGTAAAAGTCATTGGGTAGAATACAGTCCTTGGGAGAATTCCGCACCGTCTGCAGAATGCTAATGGGTTTGTTTGCCCTGCGTGCTCTGCTAAATTAGGACTAGCACGCTGGAGGGTAGGCCGTAAGGTTATGAAAAGCTTGTAGCAACATACTTTGACATTTGGAAGTGGTAGAGATGATGTCATGCATATTTAATGTAAATTCTTTCGTGTACACCTCTGAACCCATTTTGTAGCTCAGCATATTTATCAGACAAATTGTTGTAATTACCACTAAAACACTTACAGGTCAATGAGACCAAGTTTGATAATGACCTGCACAACCACAGTTTTTGTGTGAAGGGCGCTCTGTTCTGATGTTTGTGGGGAAGGTCTTAGAGCAGCACCTGGACGGACGCTGGAAAGGGCATATCCATGACAGCCAGAGAGGCACAGACCGCGTCGGCTACTTCCCCCCTTCCATTGTGGAGGTTCTAAACCCGCGATTAGGTAAGCAGGATCTGTCTTACAGCGGTCAAATGATGTCCTTCACACGAGCACACACACATGTACACACCCACGTGCTAACAGGATTAACATGGACAGAATGGGTGTTGTCAGATCACCTGTAAATCCCACAGCCTCTATATAAGGCTTGAAAACCCTGACCAGAAAAAGTATAAGCTGAGATGACGAGCTGTTGACATTTTGTGTGTATGTGTGAGTGAGTGAGTGAGTGAGTGAGAGAGTGAGACAGCTCTGGGAGACTGAGATTCAGCACTCTGCCTTGTCATAGTGTCAGCACAAAATAAGCCTCTGCAGTGCACTGTTAGCTCAGTACTGCTGAACTGAATTTGATGAAGGCAGAACACACAAAAAAGATCAGACCCTCCCTGCTCATTTCACTGTGAGTGCAGGACACACAGTCACAGATCAGACCTTTGATAGTTTGGAAGTATAAGAAGATACAGTCACAGATCAGACCTTCCCTGCTCATCTCACTGGGCGTGCAAGACACATAACAACAGATTACTGTCTCTCTGCTCATCTCAGTGTGCACACTTCCCTCATTGTGCTTGCGGGCTGGGAGGATTGCGCCTTAGTGATGAATAAATGAACTTTTGCAGATTTCATGATGTGTTTTCATGTTATGCCTGTAGGGGGCACTCTCTCTCGCCAGGCCTCACTGCCAATCCAAAGACATCGCACACTGGCCAGAGTCCCCACTCCCTGCAGATCACATCCCATCACTGATGACTCCTACACCCTGTACACATCCACTCATCCAACCTTACCTCGTCAAAATGGCCTGGACAGGCACCCAGGTACTGTGTACTGCTCGGTTCACACGCTCACATTCACTCCTGACACAGAGCCCTCTCTCTTTCTTATGTGTGCTCACTCACACATTTTCTTATTGAGTTTGTATGTTCCAGCATTACTGTAAGAGGATCTTGTAATCAGATATAGCCATCCTTAATGACTTACCACTGCCCTTTGGCATATAAGACTCCTTCCCCTGCAGGGAATAATTTGGGCCCCAACTCCAGCAAGCAAGTGTACTTGATCACTCCTGAAGGCCACTCTAGTAATATGGATTACCATCAACCCAACCTTCCTCCCAGTCATCCTCAGACTGTGACCTTTGACACTCTTTGTGACTGTCTGGTTGTCCACTGGGTCTGCAGGCACTCACAGCTGTGTCCCCTTCGCCCTTTAAAGTGTTTGTGTTTGCTAGGTTCGCCTCCCGGCAGCCCCAGTGCCCTGTGTTTATCATCTGGCTCCAAAGAGCCAGAGGACATTTGGGTCCTCAGGAGCCCTCTGACTGGTAAGAGTCACCCAGGTCCCCTTTGACCACCTGTCTGTTCTCCCACCGTGTCGCCACATGACTGGCGCCCCCTGCTGGCTAGTAGCGCCTGGGAGAGCAGCAGGCAGTCATGGTCAAGAGGGATGAACAGTGGTGATAACGGTATCTCAGCAGATCCATAGCTCCCTGTCCCCCCCCCAGTCCTGGTCGTGCATATTAATAACCCACCTCCTCATCTGCTAACCACCGCTAGTGCCCACAACCTGCGTTTCCACTGTTATGTGATGCAGAAAGCGTCTCCCCTGCAGATTCGTCTCTCTGTCTCCCTTCCTCCCCCTCTCGCCCTTTCCTCACTCTCTGCATCTGTGTCTCAGGAGACAGGAGCAGTGTTGGAAGTGCTGGCAGTGTGGGAAGCAGCCGTAGTGCTGGTAGCGGGCAGAGTGCAGAGGGCAACCTCCACCTTCATGCCCAGGATCAGCCAAGAGCTGCTGTGCAGGACACCAGCAAGGTGTGTGCGACACGCCAAGGGTCTGTTCATACCCTCAATACTGCTGCCACTGCTAGACAAGGTGAACATTAACCAATAAGATGCACGTTTGGTCATAGATGATGTTTTTGTTTCCATTTAACATTCAACCTTCAATTCAATTTCAACATTTGATATTTTTGCCCTGCTAAGTGAAATCTGTAGCTATCATGAATATAAGACAAAGTACTAAAAATCATATACTTTATAACATTTATCTTGTGATTGCTAAATTTGCAGCACAACATAGACACTGATTTTGTGACCGAATTTCTATGGATCAACAAAACAATTAGTTTTGTTAGGACAATAAAATAACTGATTGGATACTGATAGTAGTAATTAAGTAGTAATTAAGATTCTGAGTTCTGCTGCTTTCTTTCACAGTCCTCATTTTACCAGTGTTCTGTTCAGCTGCTGCCCCCTGCTGCTGAATTCAGAGAACAGCAAAGTCTGACTACCCACCTCCACAGGCCTGTAGGTAAGTTCACGCATAACGAAATCATTGAAATAAAGTCTGAGAGGAAACGAGAGGATTAAAATGGATTTCTCCAGCATTTCTAGAATGTGAAAATAAATAAATACAATTTATTTTATTTTAATTAATTTAATTGAATTTGTTTATTAAGAGCAAAAAAGGTTAATAAAAATGAGCAAAGCTCTTCCTTCTGTCAGCCAGCAGTGATGCAGCAGAAAAGCAGTAATGAGTTGGCCCAGAGTTGTACGAAACAGTCTCACCCCCAGATGCCTTGGTTTACATACAGGGTCAGCATTCTCTGTAGGAGGATCAAGGAAGAAAATGTAAAGACAGAAAGAGAGAGGGAGGGAGAGAGATTGTATAATGCAGTGTGATTCTAAGGAGGAAAGATAGGGAGTTTTTTTGACATGGCCCATCTGATGATCAAGGAACCTTTTGAAACTGGGTTTATTTTGTAAGTAAGGCATGATGAGGGCTATACAGGTACATATACAGCCCTTCCAACAGGGCTGTTAATTAACACTTGTTAATTACAGCTTTTTAAACAGTAAGGCTTATGTCAGTGGCCAAATTGTTCAGTGGTTTAAACATTCTGTACTTTCCAGTGCATCTTTGCACTGACTCATTAACCTGGAGATTCAACAGCAGATCATGTGTAGGTGTACTGTGGGACCAATAGTAGCACAAAGTCTACAAGCTTATATCAGTCTTCTACTAACACGCAAATCGATGTCTTTTGCGTGCCTGTTTGATCTGATGTGTGTAGGAGCTCTTGGTCATGTGCAACCTCTGAACAGCACCAGGACCGAAGATCAAGGATTCAGTCCGGTCATCATCCGTCCCCAGCAGCTACTGGAGGGCAGGGTTTGTGCTCAACATCTGGTTATGCTCAGCATGCATTCGGCTTTATGTGAATTTATACCTGTATACATATTCCATTATGTGTCGGTCCTGCGCTTTGAGACTTACAGCATACCAAAGTAGGACTTCTTTAGCATGTGTGAGACTTACAACATATCAAAGAAGGTCTTCTTTAGCATATGTGAGACTTACAACATATCAAAGTAGGTCTTCATTAGCATGTGTGAGACTTACAACATATCAAAGTAGGTCTTCTTTAGCATGTGTGTCTGCCTACAAGGATGCAGAGGCCATCTACCAGTGGCTGAGTGGGTTTCGGCTGGAGCAGTACACACAGAACTTCCTAACAGCCGGCTACGACGTGCCCACCATTAGCCGAATGACTCCTGAGGTGAACCTTTCACTGATTTTGAAAATCACATTAAGATTTGACTGTTTCACCTCTGAGGAAATCAAGAAATCAGAGCATGTATTATGTATTATGTCATGCCAGGATCTCACGGCCATTGGCGTGACTAAACCAGGCCATCGCAAAAAGATTTCCATGGAGATCAGCAGTCTGAACATCCCTGAGTGGTTACCAGACTACATTCCAGTAAGGTTTTTTAAAATGGTTGTTTTATAAAACTATTATTATTTTGTGAGATTTTTAATGTACGTTGAACAAGTTAGTTTCTTTAGTGAATGTTTCGGTGACGGTGCCTTTGTCTGTGTTTCAGACTGATATTGGTGAGTGGCTTAGTACCATTGAGCTTCCTCAGTATCAGAAGAGTCTTGCTGATAATGGCTATGACTCCATTAGCATTGTGCGAGACATTACGTGGGAAGATCTGCAGGAAATCGGCATCAACAAACTTGGTGAGAAGACCTAATATATCCCTCAACTTTCCATTGGTCCACGAGCCTGGTATTCAAGAACTGGAAGTCTCTGACAATGTTTTCCTACAGGGCACCAGAAGAAGATGATGCTTGCAGTAAAACGGCTTGCTGACCTTCAGAAGGCTCGGAGGAGCCAAGCAGAGGGTCAGGTGACCCTGCCACGAAGCAGAGCTCCTCCCACCCTGGAGCTGGTGGCTATCGAGCCGCCAGACAGCACAGACGGCCCTTCCTCACCTCTCTTATCCAAGATGCTCACCTTCCAGGACAGCGAGCTAAGCGCCGAGCTTCAAAGCGCCATGATCCATAACGGCTCCGGTAGCTGCCAGGATGGCTTTGTTGCCGTGGTAAATGGTAACACCGCATCTCTCAGCCAAAGCAGCACTGGCGCTCGCTCATGTGGCTCGGGGCGATCACAGGAAAGGCCCCTGGCTTCGGTCACCCCGCACAGCCGCTCCGACGAAAGCCTGGGCAGCTCCGACCGAAGCCCCCGCAAGGAGCACGGCGCCATTATGATGTCACAAGAGCCAGGCGTGGCGGGGGCGGCGGCTGGCGAGACGTTTCCACTGCAGTCGTCTCCAGCTGGCAGCCCCGTGTCCGCACAGACACCCCCGGTGAGCCCCAGTAAGATAGCTCGCTTTGCTTACCCTGCCGTCCAGTCCAAGGCCAGGCTCGGAGTCTCAGCACTGCCCCAACCCAACAGCGCCCACGGTTCGCCCAGCCAGAGGGGCCTCACCAACGTCCAGCCCCAGAACACCTGGGACCATGCCCGCCCCGGCCTAACCAGACCTGCGCAGTGCAACAGTGGCCTCTACAGGCCAAAGAAGCGCACCCAGAGCCTCTCGCGCTACGCCCTCTCCGACGGGGAGGTGGAGGAAGACGACACGCAGGCACCGTCTACCAACCTGGCGACGTACGCCACGCTCACGCACAAGCCCGGCCGCAGCCAGCCGCCCGCCGGCACCTTCGGCCGGCAGATGAGTCGCAGTCATTCCTTCGCCATACGCACAAAAAAGAAGGGGCCGCCCCCACCCCCCCCGAAGCGGCTGAGCTCTGCCCCAAGTGGGGTGAGCGATGGTGGTGTAGAGACAGAGAGTGCGGGCACTGTCCGCAGTATTGCAGCCAGGCTGGAGAGCAGCGCAAGCCCTGCTAAGTTACCCAGCAGGCCCCCTATCAGCCCGCCCACACCCACCACCCCGTCCAAAGCTGTAAGCAGTCAACAGAGGACTCCCAGCAAGACGCCTCCGTACGAACCAAACCGAGCGGAGCTCAGCCGAGCAAAAACGGGGGAGCCAGAAAAGAAGCTTTGCATTAGCCAATCAGCCGCGGTTCTGCCGTCAACTCACAGAAGTTCGCGAGAGAGCATTCCGTTTGCCGAGGAAGGAAAAGTGACCATAAAGCAGAGGCCAAAAATGACAGCAACTAAAATGGACCACGAGGTCACGTTGGACGCCTCAGGACCTGCACGGTCACCCAAACCAGCTCTCAAACCGCCCAAGTTCAACCTGAAAGAGTCAGACACGGTGAAGAGGCGGCACAGACACAGAGAGCAGGAAACGCAGCCCGCCGCTCACAGCCCACGTCCTGAGACAGAGGGCACCCTGGGGGCTGGGAGGACGCCGCAGCGCAGACAGAGCGGTGGAACGTCAGGGAACGTCCCCAAACAGAACGTCTGCCCCAAACCTCCTTCTCCACAGAAGCCTCCAACTCCGTGTAAGCCTACACGTCTTTCTGCTGTTGCAGCTCCGTCAGGTAGGACAGTTTCTGCCCCACTGCCTTATATATATATACACACACACACACACACACACGCATCATGGATACATGTCAACTGAAAGGAGTGTTTCAAGCTTAGTTCACATCACATGCTTGCTCATCTGTTATTGGTAGACGGATGTCCCCCCAGAGGGCCGACCAGGAAGGGGCAGAACGCTGCCCTTGCCGCCTCCTCCCCCCCCAGCTCGGTGGCAGTGTGTGCCACTATGAAGGGACCCCTGGAGCAGAGACGAAGAGGGACGACGGCGGCTTCTGAGCCTCGGCCAGACACACTGGTGCACCGACGGATGGAGCAGACCAGTAGTTCCTTGGAGGCAGCACTGAGAGTGGTGGAGAGAAAGTTAGCACAGGAAGATCAGACTGACAGGTAACACACACACACACACACACACGCATAGTAATGGAATCCTCTCTGTGCTTTTCAGTTGTCGTCTGATTTACTTTAGTACATTCTGGCTTGCACTGGGTTAATCTACACGACACACGCGGTGTGCCAGTAACGTACGGACCGATACGCTGACCTTAATGCTTTTTCGTGCGTTCCTCACGACAGTGGCATGTACACGGTGAAGTCAGCAGGCAACATTCTGAACGACATCGGTAACATGTTCGACGATCTTGCCGACCAGCTGGACGCCATGTTAGAGTGACCGTAATCTGTCCTACCCTTTCTGCACTCGCGGGAACAAGACCAGCCAACTCAAGGAACCGCGACTGCAGCCTTAGGCCACACTAAACACACCTACAGCAGGGCTCACACACACAGCTGGCCTTAGGCCACACTAAACACTGTGAGCCTACAGCAGGGCTCACACACACAGCGGCATCAGCGTGGCGAAACGCATCTGACTGTGTCTAACGTGCTCTATGGGTCCACGAAGGTTTTGTGTCCTTTCTGTACATGCCAGTGCTTTATAGCACTTAATGAACCTGCTGAGTCTGAGTTCTTTGAGGAGAAACACTTTCATGTTCCTCACAGGCAATGGTGCTCGATGCATTAGGAACAGGTATAGTCCCGATTTCTCCTTCCTTACAGTATATATCACCTCATTACACTGTATGTATATATGTCAGCTAGTAGGATGTGTCCACATGAAAATAACTACTAAATCCCCTCCATCAGTCCAGTGCACGGTGAAGTCATCAACACCGCCATTCATGTTTGTGCTGAGATTTTTAATATCACGAGGACCAACTTCATCAGACAATTATTACAAGATTATTAAAGAACCAGTACTTTAAGGGATACTTGTTTGAATATATGATATATATAATCCATGTATAATCTATATCAAATTGACTATGCTTAAATACGAATGAGCAAACAGCACATTCATATGGCCTAAAATATTATTTCAAAAATATTTTTTCAGTATTAGAATTATTGTATTGATATTGAAAAATAAACTTGATTGTGCATTTTTGCCATTAAAGGGGAATTTCGAACTGCAAAAAATGTGATTTTAAAAAGGTAATGGTTGCTGCAGCAACAAATGTGAAAAAACAGAAGCAGAATTTTTGGTTTTGATGGATGTTGAAAGATGCATTCGAATGTGCTTGTTGTTTCTGAGAATGGCCCTTCCACCCTCTCACTGTTGTTTTATGTTTGCGTGGTTCATGCACTGTACTGTATGTAGTCTGCATTTTATTGTAGACGCTCATGCACCCTGCATGCACTGAGCAAAAGCAGGACTGCAAATGCCTGACAGGTTCAGTTTGTTTGACATCTTTATACAGATTACATCATCCAAACGAGGCCATAGAAGAAGAGATTCCTAAATGTGCATGTTTTTTTTATGTAAATACATCAATGAATACAGATTTTTATATGGCCATTTATGATAATCCTATTTTTCATTATAAAGGTACACAGGTGTTACAGTCAATGTTTAGTGTAAACTAGAGTGTGCTACTCTGTAAATGTTTCTGAATATTGCAGTGCTGTTTGCATGGAGTGGCCACTAAGAAATGTGTGTGGCTAAGTTAACGTGGACCAGTGATGGCAGATACCTTTAATAATACAGTGACAGCTGTTTGAAGAGGAAAGTATGAAATGCTATTTAACAATAAAAATAATAAAAAAATATTTTTGTCATACTATGGCCTTTATTTGTAAGAACATTAAACATTGTCCTGCCAACATCATAATTATAATCTATTGTCATAATCATGATCTGAAATGGGGAACAAGGCTACTTTCCCTGTACAAAAAATATTCTGTAAAACTATTATTATTGCAACAAAGACATTTCATGATATTTAAAATGGACATCAAAGTGTCTGTGTCTCCTGGAAACAGGAGAACGGTGCAATCTCACCATGGCAACCACAGTGTTCAAGGATATGTAAATGAAAAGGCCAGGCAAGAGAGATGTGTCCTTTAGGTTGCCGTAACGCTGCTGTCCTCACTGACGTGCATTACATGCAGACAGTGACATCCCCAAACCTGCACTCTGAGATGACACAAGAAAATGACATTGTTCACAGAACCTTACTGTTAGATATGTAGTAGTGCAAAGTTGATGTGACAAGACGGATTATAATTCAAGCACGCACACAGAATGTTCCTACGAGTAGTAATGATACACTACTCTTTTCTGTACTCATCCATTTAATGTCAAATGTGTAATTTAGGACATATATTACACATGGTGTCTTGGAGTAATGGAATTAGATGGTGGCTATGAAAGAGTAGTATTAAAGCTTTCTTTTGACGACTATAGATTGTCTCATTAGGTTAATCTAGGTTGTAACTAGAAATGATTTAGCTTACTTTGTTTACTTTGATGTTGTTTTGGTAGGAAACCTTAATGATGTGTCAGAAAATGTTTGTTGCCCCATTACAAAAAGTGCTGAAAAATATTGCCAACATTTGGTAACATTTGGAGATTTATTAACTCCCCATGGGCTATGAAACTAAGTTATTGTTAAATAACAGCTGATGTGGCACTAGGTTTACTATGGCACAGGTTTTAGGTCATATGGTGATATGGTGATGCAATTATGCTGTTATATAGTGATATGGTAGATCTTTCCACTTTTCACCTTCCTTTGTCTACAGTCAACTTATGGCTTCAAACAAACAAAAAAAATTATATATAGAAGTTAAAATCAACAAAATTACAAAAATTAAAAATTAAAATCTAAAAGTTAGAGAGGATTTGTTGGATTTGTTAAACCCAAAGCATCAAAAAAACTCATATCAACTTCTCAGGAAATCTCTATTTAGGTAACTAATGCTCTGATGTCCATTCCTTGTCATGCTGCGTCTGTGTGGATGTGGTTTATTAAGCATGTCATATAATTAGTACCCATACCCATGATTTAATACAGTGGTTAGGAAGGTTATAGCTCAGGTCTCATTACCTAACCGAGTGTATGACACCGCCAACAGAGATGAAAGAAAACTTAAAACTAAACACACAGAGTCCACCCACGTGTCCTGAGACCTTCCTGTATAACGTTTCCTAACATATTTAATTACTGCAGGATTATATAGGCAAGACTGCAGGGACTCAGTAACTAAAACCAAAGGTGCTTGGACATTTCTGGATCTTTCCTCCCTCCCTCCCTACATCCTCTCCCTTGCTCTGCTTTGGCTATTCATGTATTCATACTGCATATATTTTAAGTACATTTTAAGATGTATATTTTAAGAATATGTTATAATTGTTCTTTTATGTTGATGTGCTTTAGATGCTGGGTTATTTCCAACACTGCATAAAGATATTTTTACTTTTACAGAAATGAATTTGCATATTTTTGCATATCTTCAGGGTGTCACATGCTGATCTCTGGTAGTTGGCATGAGTAGGTCTATACAATTTAGCATGTGGAAAATAACATAATCTTTATAATGTTATTTAACATACATGAGAGTGACTGAATGAAATCAAAATTGTCTACCGCCGTAAAATAGTTTCAGAAAAAGATGAAAGCCTCCCCCACTTTCACACACCAGAAATGCTAATTTGCCAGCGTCCAAACCAACACACTTGTACACACATGATGAAGACAGCTTGCAGTGGTGTGGTCTGCTTCACTGTAGTGGGGACACTGTAACCCCCTCCCCATACTCATCTGCCCCAGAGCTCCGCCCCTTAATCACCATGCATGCACACAATTCAGCACGTCATGACAGCCTGGCTGTGTTTCACTGGCAACTGCTTATTATAAGCAACACAAGATCTAAACAAGCAGTGACATTTTGAGCTGGGGAGATTTAAATGCTTCAGACTGATATTTTACCGTTTTTGCGTTAGAGACTATCCATGGTGATTTCGGTTGACTCGATGAGGCATTCTCTGCTTTGACAGGCAGTGGTGAACTACACATGGGGTAAAGTGCAGGATTTGTGTCAGATGAACTGCTGAAAGCACCCAAGAACTGCTGCATGACAAATAAGACTTGGAGAACTCCCTTAATAAACATAGGATTTATGCATAATTTCATCGAATTATGCATACTGTCTTCACTTTGTCTTAGCTCACAAGCCCTGACAAAAAGGACGGAATCCTACTTATTCATTAGATAACAGATTTCTATTTACAGATAATAGAAATGTTTAATATTGCAATCTCTGTTGATTCCTTCAAAGAGCACTTAAAGATGTATATTTTTAAACAGGCATAGGAGTAAATCCAATGCTCTGGGATTGTATGTGTGTATCATCACACTGTTTTACTGTCATATTGTGGTTTTATTGTTGTATCTTATGTTTTGTCTTACTTGTGGTTTTACTATCTATTGTGTAGTCTCACTTTGTAAAGCACGCTGGGACTCTCGTATGGGAAACGTGTTATATGAACATACATTGCTTACTTTCACTCTTTTTATATATAATAACAATGCTGACAGATGAAATGTGTCCAATGCTCAAACAGGAAGTAAATCATGGCTGTCAGATTACCTGAGTTTCTTTGTGTATGTAATGTGCTATATAAATAAATATGCCCCTCTTCAGTAATAGTGTATTCACTTTAAAAGGGCTTAGCATTCAAAAACTCCAATGAGAGTTCAAAGATATCTGAAATAACTTTGTCTTTATGAATACAAGGGATTAAAGATTTAATAACCTCTCAATAGGATGATTAGATCTAGAAGACAGAAAGAGAGCATAATGAATTAGCGTTCTGTTCAGTCTGATGTGACCACCCAGGCTCTGAGCCTCGTCTAGAACTACCCTGTGTTCAGGACGGACCACTCCCGGTAAAGGGAGTCATTTCAGAATTAGTATGAAACTACTCACCAAGACTTTGTTTTGTATTTGCTAATTGCGAAAATGAACTGTGTGCTAAAACATTTGGCAAAACAGGCACTTTAGTTTTTGAATTCAAACTTCGAGACCTCAGACTGACTCTATTTCCACAGAACTGGTTGGACAGTTGAAACTTCATAGTTGTATAGTTTAAAGTCCAGCACTGCAGACTTTCTCTCTCTCTCTCTCTCTCAAATGTGGGGCAGAGTGCTATAAATAGCCTTGAATTTGACTCCTATCAGTGGTCTGTGATCTGAGGCGCTGTGATTCCGCAGACTAATGCCGCTAGTCTGAGCAGGGTCTCTGCTGCCTGGCCTCAACTCACACACACACACTTACACACACACACTCACACCTTTTAGAGACGTACAAGGAGAAGACAAAAACAAAATTCCCAGAGCTCTCAAAGGTGAGTTGCAGCACTTTCTGCTGCTCTAGAGTAGACCGTGACTTCTCGAGAGGGAGAGGCTAACTAGAATAACTTGGTGTAGCTTAGAGAACACAGTGGGAATGTCTAACAGTCATTAATGCTTAGTATCCTACTGTTCTTCTAGACTTTTTATCCAGTAATCCTTTACCTGTCAATCATTCACTGCAGAGCACTGTCTGTGATAATCAGCATCTCCTGTTCAATGCACCTGTACAATGCTGTGATTAGCTGTGTGTTGCAGGTGATTCAGTGGTTTCTCTGGACCAGCGCTGAGTTTTTTTGGGGGGGGCTCTGGTGAGGGAGGATGGCGTGGTGCAGACCGAGGTTTGGGGAGAAGGCAGACGCTCCTGAGGAGAAAGAGGAATACACGACCCCCACCAACTTCGCGCTGGAGAAGCAGCTCGCACATGGCAGCATGGCATACACACACGTCAACGAGGTGTGGTCCAACATCTTCATAGGAAACGAGTGAGTACAGTGAAACATGCAGAGGTACAAAGTCCAATTCACTTTGATGAACTTATATTCGACCTGTCAAGTTATATAGCCACTTCACAAAGTTGTTCTGCCATGACACGAGGACACAGAATGTTCTAGAACAAAAGCTTAAGCACTGAGTACAGATTGTTAAACAGACATCATGCAAGTTCCACAGAGCAGAGAGGAAGTGTGTGTGTAGTGACGGGCTGTGCGTGTGTGCGGCTGCGTGTAGAGAGACAGCGCGGAACCGTTACAGGCTGCAGAAGATGGGTGTGACGCATGTGCTGAATGCTGCAGAGGGCCAGAGGAACAGCGTGTGCACAGGAGCAGGCTACTACACAGACATGGAGTACTACGGCATCGAGGCTGAGGACATACCCTCCTTCAATCTCAGCCAGCACTTTTTCCCTGTAGCCGAATACATGCAGCAGGTGCTGAGCAACCCATGCAGTAAGAGATCTTACCCTTCTCACCCCACATTGACCTATAATCACCCTTCTCACCCCACACTGACCTATAATCACCCTTTTCACCCCACACTGACCTATAATCACCCTTTTCACCTCACACTGACCTATAATCACCATTTTCACCCCACACTGACCTATAATCTCCCTACTCGCCCCACACTGACCAATAATGACCCTATATTCACCACACTGACCCCATAATCTCCCTACTCGCCCCACACTGACCAATATTCATTCATTCATTATCCGTACCGCTTATTCCCGCTAGTCAGGGTCACGGGGGGGCTGGAGCCAATCCCAGCATCTCCGGGCGAAGGCAGGGTACACCATGGGCAGTTCACCAGTCCACCACATGGCCAACACACACACACACACACTCACACCTACGGGCAATCTAGAGTGACCAATCAACCTAAGATGCATGTCTTTGGACTGTGGGAGGAAACCGGAGTACCCGGAGAAAACCCACGCAGGCACAGGGAGAACATGCAAACTCCACACAGAGCAGCCCAGACCGAGAATCGAACCCAGACCGCCTTGCTGTGAGGCGACCATGCCGCCCCACTGACCAATAATGACCCCATAATCTCCCTACTCTGACAGTACTGACACAAAACCCACCCTGGACCTCACACTCAATATACTAACCCTACATCCACCCCACAGGCGTGTTCCATGCTTAGAAGGAAACTGCATCTGTATGGCAGATAGGTGTTGAATCGGTCTCACCCACCACCTCCACCCCCACCCCCACCCCCACCCCACCCGCTCGCCGTGTGCCTCTCAGACAAGCTCCTGGTGCACTGCGTGATGGGACGCAGCCGCTCTGCCACGCTGGTCCTGGCCTACCTGATGATCCACGAGAAGATGACCCTGGTGGAGGCCATCGAGCAGGTGAAGTGCCGCAGAAGGATCCAGCCCAACTGGGGCTTCCTGAAGCAGCTGAGGGACCTAGACTCCTTCCTGCTGGAGCAGAGGAAGCAGCCCACTCAGGAAACTCCTACTGCCTGGAGCACCGGGTCTATGGAGCCCGCTCAGATTCTGTGAACCCAATCAGGCAGAGAGCAGCACGTGGACAGACATGTTGGTTCAGCTCCACTGGAGGTCTAGCAAGTGAGCTGGGTGTAAATGAGCAAGAATCGCTTGTCTGTATTGCCGCTATACAGTGTTATCCACACAAGGCCGCTTGCACACACTAATAACCATCATACATTGTAAACAGTGAAAGTGTATGTGGGAGGAGCCAGCACCATACAAGTCCAGAGCAGTGCAAGGTTTCCTGTCTGCCCCTGGTTCAGGGTCCCTCTGTATCCCTGCTCCTATATACCTGCTCCAGGTTTTTGGATAGTTGCGTAGTTGCTGAGGTGTGCTAGAACGGGAGAACAACACGTAAGGGTTGTGCAGGTTGTGCCGAGAAACAACAGGTCACAGGAAGTAGTGTCCTGCTGTTCCTGCTGTGATGCTGTTGACATGGCATTGATATTTCCATTTTTCACACAATTATCTAAAATCTTTTGTTGACCCTTTGATCCAATAATTCAATTAAAGTTTGTGTGTGTCATTGGCAACTATTTAGATTACACAAATACATCTCAGACACCCTAACCTTATTTAGATTACACAAGTACATCTCAGACACCCTAACCCTAACCCTATTTAGATTACACAAATACATCTCAGACACCCTAACCTTATTTAGATTACACAAGTACATCTCAGACACCCTAACCCTAACCCTATTTAGATTACACAAATACATCTCAGAACACCCTAACCCTATTTAGATTACACAAATACATCTCAGAACACCCTAACCCTAACCCTATTTAGATTACACAAATACATCTCAGAACACCCTAACCCTAACCCTATTTAGATTACACAAGTACATCTCAGAACACCCTAACCCTAACCCTATTTAGATTACACAAATACATCTCAGAACACCCTAACCCTATTTAGATTACACAAATACATCTCAGAACAAATACCTCAGAACACCCCCTATTTAGATTACACAAATACATCTCAGAACACCCTAACCCTATTTAGATTACACAAATACATCTCAGAACACCCTAACCCTATTTAGATTACACAAATACATCTCAGAACACCCTAACCCTATTTAGATTACACAAATACATCTCAGGACACCCTAATATTTAGAACACAAATACATCTCAGAACACCCTAACCTTATTTAGATTACACAAGTACATCTCAGACACCCTAACCCTAACCCTATTTAGATTACACAAATACATCTCAGAACACCCTAACCCTATTTAGATTACACAAGTACATCTCAGGACACAAATACATCTCAGATTACACAAATACATCTCAGAACACCCTAACCCTATTTAGATTAACCCTAACCCTATTTAGATTACACTAAAATACATCTCATTTAGATTACACAAATACATCTCTAACCCTATTTAGATTACACAAATACATCTACACAAATACATCTCAGAACACCCTAACCCTATTTAGATTACACAAGTACATCTCAGGACACCCTAACCCTAACCCTATTTAGATTACACAAATACATCTCAGAACACCCTAACCCTATTTAGATTACACAAGTACATCTCAGGACACCCTAACCCTAACCCTATTTAGATTACACAAATACATCTCAGAACACCCTAACCCTATTTAGATTACACAAGTACATCTCAGGACACCCTAACCCTAACCCTATTTAGATTACACAAATACATCTCAGAACATCTTCAAATGAAGATAAGAGGACATTTTACACATTCACTCCAAATAAGCAGCATTCTATCACCTTAAAGTTGCACTGATTACATTACGAGTCTGTTTGTATGGTGGCTGTGATTCTGCTACAGGATTAAACCCCAAACCCGAAACCCTACAGCAAACAGGTCCAATCTTCCTCTCCTACGCTGCATTTGGAGTCATGATCAATTTTGACAAATGAACTTAAGGTTGTGTGAGCATTCATAATTCAAGTGGTTTTCAAAAATAAAGATTAAAAAAAAAAGTTGTGAGCAATACTTTATGGGAATCTAGGACAAAGGTTAAGACAAACATGCCATTTTCCAAAAGATATTAAAGATTATTGCAAAGGTACTGCATTCCCAATGAATTGGAACTCTTTGCTCAGAATAGTGGTTAAGTAAGGCTATCAAAACCAAGTTATATGCACAGCAAACTGCTACAGCAAGAGCGCCTGAGAGATAAATTGCTAATCTAACACGCCTGGTTCTAATAGATTAGCAGAGCTCTCCAAACCTGGACTTAGGGACCCTTGGGCTACATAATGCTTATTCCACACTGCATTAGGCCACAATGGGAACATGATGACTATATCTGTACCTTCACCTGAAAAAGCAGGAAAGCATGGATAAAACCATCCGCCTATTAAAGAGGCTAGGACTGTTCATTTGCATTAACCTCATTCCACCAGCACAGAGACATTGGGGGTTTTCTCCCATATCAGAAACCCAGACTGCACTGCACATTTGAGGGTTTTCCCTGACCTTCTCCCCTTCTCCACTCGCTACCTGAGAAGCTGAGAGAGGTGTGTGGGGACCAGGGCAATTTCCAAAGTGGTCAGTGTAGTGGGAGAGTGAGAGTGAGAAACACCTGTCAGTAACTGTGTGTGACATTTGACATCTTAACACATGTACATACGCAAAGGTACATTAATAATCTCTTTATTGGAGAGTATGTCACACAGATGGCTCAGTGCAGTCTGAGAGGAGTGTGATGAAGAACAGTCTCCCTCTCTCAGGTATGTCACTGTGCATATATAGAACTTGTGCGTTTTAAGAGTTTGGTGCATTTGAACAACACAGACCTGAAAATACTAACTCATAGTGGGAGTTAATGGTGTGGTAGAAAAAATATTTAAAATACTCCAGTTAATGGTCATCAGTTTCAAAGATGCCTTATTGTATCATTTCCAGGATTTGCTAAATGTGTTTGCTCTAAAGAGACTCCCTAGAGAGCTCACGGCTCAGGCTAACGAGACATGGGTTGACCAAAGTTGATCTGCATTAAAAAAATAAAACAAGCAAAAACTGGTTTTGGACTGGTAGAAACCCAGCTTGACCATCTTTTAATAAAAGCCCTTTCTGTAAGATTTGTCATCTTTATATTTTACAATTTATTCATTAAAATCTGAGTGACAAGTGGGTGCAGGTCAGCTGACTCAGGCATCATTTCTTCCCTCTCATGGAGGAGTGAAAATGGGTTTAGAGAGCCAAGGTCAGGGCTAGAGCCCGCCCCTGCCCGATGTCTTCAACCAATCAGGCTCAAGTGTTTGCCAAATGGTTTAGAATGTCCTCGAAGGAACTGTAAACATATGTAGAGGCACGCACGTTATGTTGCAGGCATCTGATCAGGGAATTTGAGAGTGAAAAAGAGCTGGAAAGATTCAGAGTTGGAGAACAGAGGGAAAGGAGGGTGAGTGGTAGAGAGGTGTTAATGGAAGTCTGGTTTCTCAGGGAAGGTACAACCAGAGCGTCGAATAATGGTGTTGGCAGCATAGTGGCCCGCCTGAATACAATGTTCCAGAGACTTCTCCTGAACCAGCTCTGACAGGAACCCTGCGACACACACAGATTTGTGGACGTTGTTATTTAGCGATGAGAGAAACGTAATCTTCAAATTCCATATCTCAAATATAAAAGTCACATTAGCTCAAGATGACACTTAAATTCCCAAATCAAAAAGACAAAACATTCACACATGTTGGTATGTCAATATTCACATAAGTTTATATTCTTTTAACCAGCTCAAAAGGCCAAATGAACATTGTGTGCAACAGTGTTGATTTCTGTGCTCATTTCACCCAACACTGAACAGGTAAGAGTGGCTGCTCTTCCTTCGGTGCTGTTTGACTGTTTTGTTCAGTGTGTTACAGTGTGGCTGGGCACAGGTTCCCCTGTATGAACAGCACCCACACTGAGGGGAAAGTGAAAAACCTACAGAGTGTATTCAACTCGCATGTGGAACAACTCACTCCAAAGTACTGAATAATTTACCTCCTACAAAAGCATCTCCTGCTCCATTAGTGTCCACAATGTCGTTCTGATCGATATCCAACACAGGGAACACGGTCACCTTATCACCTGAGAGAGAGAGAGAGCGAGCGTGAGAGAAAGAGCGAAAGAGAGGGAGAGAAAGTGAATTTGAGTCTGGTTAAAGCATAAAAATCAACAGAGCAACAACCCTATAACCAATCCTATAAACCTCTCATGTCAAATGAATACAGCTAAAAAAAAAGCAACAAACCAAAATGTATACAGGTAGAGATATCAGTGTGTGTGTGTGGGATCAGTGTGCGTGGGTAGAAGAATGTATTTGGATTGGGAAATGTGATTATGTGGGTGTGTGTTTGAAGTACATTTGTGCATGTGGGGAGAGTGAAGTGTGAATGGTGTGTGAGCTGTGACATACCCACAGTAGCTACTGTGTCTTCTCTGCCCTGAGTGAACACTACAATTCTCTGTCTGTTCTTATTCACTTTAGGAAGGAGCTGAACTTTCCGTGCAATCTCTGCTATATCATCCGTCTGTATGACCAAACACACACACACACACATCAAAACTATCAGTAGTTTGCAGATCCCTGTGAGGAGAGAGCTTGTGTCTGTCTGTGTTTGTTCACTCACCTCAAACCCCTGCTCCTTAGCAAAAGTTGCAGCCTCCTGCAAAACATGAACATGGCAATAAAGCCCTCGCAAAGACACCCTCTTTGATCCTCTTTGAGATCAGAGACTAGCTGCACCCACCGTCTCATTGCCAAACAGGATGTCCACATAGGGCATGACCTTCATGAGGGGCTCCTTGAAGAACTGGCTGATGAAGGGTGCCGAGAGGTTCAGCCCAAACACCTTGTTGTTTGCAGATGCATGTTTGGCCACTTTCAAAATTGACTCCGGAGACACAGTCAAGAAAAAACCCTAGAAACCGCACACACACACACACACAAGATCTGTAGAAATGCTTATCGTGATGAGCGGTTAGACCGTGATACCGCTGCAGTCACTAGAAACGGAGATGCACTGCGGGTGCAGACAGAGGAGGCCAGCTGAGCTTATGAAAGATCCTTTTTTATCCGCTTGGTTAACCCCATCAGGAGGATATCAGTACACACACCACTGAGGTCAACAGGGGGTGACAGCACTTCTATTTTGTGAGCTGGAGCACTCTACTTAAAATGGTTGATGGCAGCTATTATTAAAAAGACATCAGAGATTCACTGCACAGGCTGGAGCCTTTACACTTTCTATCCCAGCTCCCCCTGTATGTATGTGCACATAGCTGTGTGTGTGTGTGTGTGTGTGTGTGTTTCCCCTCACAGCGATGTAGTAGACTCTGGCTTTCTCCACCAAACCCCAATTGCTGTCCAAGTCCAGGTGCTTCTCCTTATTATAGCAGTTTGCAGCTGCCAGGTTTGCAACCAGGGACCTACAATACATCCATGATCGAGCAGGTGCGCACACACACGCACGCGAGCACACACACACACACACACACACACACACACACAGCATGTTATTATAAACTTGAGTCATAAGTTGTGGTGTGTGTGTTGAGTGTGTGTGTGTGTTGAGTGTGTACCAAAGCCAAAGAGCATTAGATCACTGGAATACATGAATCATGAAACATGTGTCTGAGTGAGGCAGAGAAATGACACTTATCCTCCTCCTTTATCCATCTGGCTTTACAGTCATCTAGATGGGCCGAAGCTCATAGCAACCGAATCACTCACAACCAATATACATGCTGATTGCATAGGGTTCCATAAGATGTGTGTGTGTGTGTGTTATTTATGACCTGTTATCCCCAGTGATGCAAGCAGCACAGGTTCCTGTGGGCTCTTCACCCTGTTCATAATAATATGCATCCACATTTGCCTCTGCAGCCTTCTGCTTAAGAATCTCCCCAAAGTGATCCTTCCCTATGCAGCCAAAAAAGGTTGCCACCTTATGCGGTTGCTGAATCATCCACTAGGGGGAGACAACACACACAAATGTCACTCTCAATGACAAGAACACTGGTTAGTAGAGGAAGGTCACACAGTTTACACCTCGACACGTGATCAGTGACTAAATGCCCTTAGTACAAGATGTGGGGAAAGTTATGCAACATTTCTAATCAACTTTCTAAGCCTTCAGAACATTTCTATATGGTCCTCCATGTTACACTACGGTGAGAAAACGTGCAGTTAGAACGAATTTTATAAATTTTTACTTATGCCGTTCTCACAAATGGTATGTGTAAACTATACTTGACAAAGCTGAGGTCTATTTACCATTATCATGTAGTTATACTTATAATGTATTTATAAATGTTTATTTGCATAAACATTCATACCCATCCATGACACACACACACACTCACACAAACATACTTAACAAAGCTTAATTGCAATGCCACCGATGCAAACAGGTAACACAAACTCACAAAGATGTGAACAGTCTTTGCCCTGATGACACGCCCGCCCCCTCCCCCACAGAAACAGAAACACACACACACACACAAACCCGGAAAGATTGACAAGACAAAAATTGACAAGAAGGAAATTATCAGGCAGGAAATGTGAAAAAGTAAGAACACGTGCCTGTGCGATTTTGACAGAGTTCTGGGTGGAGCCGCCTGCATGATACTCCACTTGACTCTTCTTCACAAGCTCGTCAAATCTGGAACAAACAAAGTCATACACAGGCGCTGAACTCACAAATACCTGCTCTGTAGGGCTTGTAAGCGGAGCTAGATATTTGTAATAGTTGGATAGCTAATCAGCTGAAACTGAAGAATCTTCCCTCACACACTTGACCACTTCCACAGGTCACTCAGTAACCAACCAAACTCTGAGGTGAGCCAAAGTTCCTCTTACCCATGACCAGAGAATGCAGCTGAGAACGAGTCTGTTATTAAACTCTGCCACCAGTCTCACCAGGACAACCTGGGCTGAAATTTAGGCAAAAGCCACTTTAACATTCAGTTAGAATTCACACAGGTCCAGGAATATTTCACCCTCAACCATTAGGTAAGGTAAACACATTTTACAGGCTTAATAAACCCTACTTGGAACTGCTGGTCCAATAGCATCATCTGGCCAGCTAGAGGCAGTGTTGTGCCACCATAAAGCATGTTTTACTGCTTTTCCTCCAATATTAGAGTGTTAATCATTATAAAAATGTAAAAATAAGTTAATAACACGAGAATGAACGTAGCCACAGCAGTAGCACAACATAGTTACACTGCAGTGCGGTGTCCAGAGAGCTTCTCAGCACTGAGAGGTACGTGCCTGCCAGATGGTTCAGCTCATCTCTCTCACAGGTATTGGTCCACATGCTGACTCAACACTTCCTGTGTGACCTTCCTGCCTGGTGAGAACTGATTTACACGAAACAGGAAGTTCTAGACAGCACTGTCTGCAGGGCCATGTGGGCATTGGGCATGGCTGATCAGAGGTGCCGGGGCAGGAGGGCAGCGACTCACAGGCCGACTTCACCTTCTGCAAAACATCCTGTTGTGTGTGCATGCATGGATTTGAGAAGATACACTGTTACTGCCAAACACACTACTAATGCTGACCATGAACACAAGGACAAACGACCTCCAAGCACATGATATGCTGAACTGAGTAAATATGATGACTCAGATAAACACAATCAAATAAACACAATCACAGCCGCACCCACCCATGTGTGTGCCTCCAGGCTGCAACCGTGTGGGAATAGCCAATTAACTCTTCAACTGCCAGATGATTTCTCATAAACAATACTAAAACAGAACTGATTGGACTGGCAGGTGTTCTCAACCCGTGTTGTGAAGAATGTTCAAATTGTAATGTAGCAGGACGACAGCACACATGAGTGGATGCTAACTCTCGCAGAGCAACTCATAAGGCAAACTGGAGAGGCGGCAGACAGCTCTGTCTGACAGAACACTCGGAGTTACCACACCAACATGTAAATTTCACAGTCATTCTCCTTTACCCTAGGCTGTGTCCTTGACTTAATCACCGACTAATGAGAGTGAGGAAGAATTCACCAGGATTTGCTTGAATACCCTCTCAGCCGTGATATGCTCACTCAAACACGTAAGCGTTAGCGCTTTCATAAAGGAAACCTCATCTACCTCATGTGTGATCGTACACACACTTGTCAGTGAACACCAAAGCCCAGGATGAAGCTGTTCTCTTTAAAATGTGGAATAGTAATCATTTATATTACATACTTATACAATATAACAACGTATTTATGTTTATTTCTGGGTGTGTGAGTACAAGCGCTCAAGTGTGTGCAGAGCTGTGTTCATCACTATCAGGGATGGAGAGAAAGCCATGTAGTCCACACGCAGGCACGCACGCACGCACGCACACTCGCACACACACACAGACACACAGTGTGTGCATGTAAAGGCCGGATGTGGTATGAAAACTATGTGGGTGTCAGATGTTTGAGGTTTCTTTATAAACACATCTAGGTCATCTTCAATCCATGATCACACACACACACACATACACTGTTCTGATTCCAACTGGCCATTTTGTTTGCATTTCTTAAGACCAAACATGGTGTAAAAAAGGTTGGTGAAACTAATGATTTCTGTAAGAGGTTATTTGTTCATTGGTCTTCCATCATCTTATTTAATTGTGTGATTTAGGCACATTATTTTATGGATTTAGTGATTCCCTCCAACATAGAAAAAGCTTTACATACTGTAGCTACCTTCTCATAGCGGTTTCAAGACTCATGAAGTAAAACCTCAACAACACAGACCAGCAGGACCAGTTTCCTGCTCCGTGGTGTGGGAATGTGTGTGTAAGCATTAGGGAGAAAGTGTGCTCACAAGAGTACATGGAGTAGGAAAGTGTGTGTGTGAAGACTCACAGAGCTTTGTGTTTATCCTCTGCTAGGATCTGATCGTTGGGTTTCAGGCCATACCTGCATGAATGAACAAACAGGCACACACACGCACACACACATTAGCTGCTACCTATACAAGCACACATGCCCAAACACAATCACAGGTAAAAAATAAAATAAAAATACACATTTTCAGATATCTTGGAAAAATGTACTCAAAAAATGGCTATTTTAGAAATAATAAAAATCTCAAATAATCCAATAATACCAGGTACAATTGCAATAATTTCTTCCCTTTATTTAAAAAAAATGCAACCTTTCCTACCTAAATTAGGAGTCGAACACACCTGCACATTGCCCCACCACAAGTCCCCCAAGTTCCATATTGCACAAGTCTCAGTGCTCAGCAGACAGCAGCCTCATTTGCATCTAATCTACAGCCTGACAACGTTCTTAGTCTAAGATATTAGACCAAAGTACAATGTTTACGAGTTGTATAAGCAAGGAGTCTATTTACAGTTCCATTTCCATGCACACCAGCATCGTCTGACTGGATACGTGAAGCAAGACCTCCCCCCCCCCCCCATCAGTGGTTCACTCAGTGGTGATATGCTAAAGATGCCATCCTGCAAGCCGCTCTTTTAATTACACTATACAAGACTCCTGTAGCCTTCCTGGCAGGTCAGGTAAAGCAAGGTGCTAGACACCCCAAGGTCAAGGGTTCGTTTCTGAGGGAGCACACATATTGCTATACTGATAAATGTGTGTAAGGCACTCTGGGTAAGAGCCTCTTTAAAATGCTGTAAATGGATACTTCAGCAAATACATTTACTACAGGAGAGTGAAGCAAAAATCTCACACTGAGAGCCAGTAGTGTGATTGGAGTATGTATATGTTCAAATAGTATGACTGATATTGATCCGGGCAATGTGCATTAACTGGGCTGAACTTCAGGTCATAAGCTCTTTGGCCTCTTTGAATAGAAGAGTATACTGTTTATTTGATTCTCTCTTGATCAGACTAACGGTTTTGGCATCGGACCACTGCTGTCAACGTAAACAGTCAACAATGTGGAAACAATCACTCTGCATTACAGCACAGCCCGTTAATACGCATGTCACAGTGCAAAACACGTGGCTTACACTCAAGTTAACTTTTTGCTTTTTTCCCCTCAGACAAGCAAACAAACATACATACATACATACACACACACACACAGGGTCACGTGAACATACAAATCTGCACGATCAAATCCCCAACATACAACAAACAGAATTAGATAAATAATAATAAGTAATACAAATATTCCTGAGACATTTTTAATACTTTACTTACTTATCCAGAAAATCTTTGTCCACCACAGCAGAGATATCCAGCAATGGATTTCCCATTCCAAACAAGGCATTTTGACTGGATGGAGGCAGGTAGAGAGAGAGAGAGAGAGAGAGAGAGAGAGAGAGAGAATGAGAGAGAGAGTAAATCATGTCGACCAACACTGTAACTGCGTGCGACTAAGGTTTCAATGGGTTCGCACATGGAGAACACATGGCTTAATGCTGACTAAAGTCTTAGAGGAAGTTGTGTTGTACACACAGACCCCCACACTGATGCGAACCTATTTTTGGACAAAATTGTTGAACAACAAACTAGTATCGAGCCACGTTTTTTAACCGAAGGGCAGTTATTTTGAATCAGTCTAAATGATTTTAGATGATATAAAAAAAAAACGGTTCCGCGTTCGGTGATGACGCCATACAAATGTATAAACATTGGCGTGCAGCCTGCAGGCGACGGCGATTGATCAGTAGCGGGTTAAACCAAACCACGGGCGTGTAAATCTGACGGGTAGCCCATCCAACGTCACGCCTCGTGCTGGACAGAGTCGAGGCATTTATCATGAACTGCATCCCGTGTATGGAATAACGCCAGCGAACACCATACCCGTTTGGGAACGTTTCTCCCGCAGATGGTGTCGCTGAGTACTCACCTCGGTGTCGGCATGGCCTTAGAACCGAACCGCTGAAACACGCAGATAAAGCGCACTCGCCCCGGCTATATGCGTCGGGCTATAGAATCCAGCAGCCGCGGAGCGTGGCGTGCCTGTCGCGTCAGTGAAACCGGAAACTGCACAACTGTTGCCACAACCGATTGCTTACGTCAGCAGTGGGCGGCACTGTGGAATTTCTCAGAATCTGGTTGGTTCAAAACCTGCTGTATATTTAAGGTTAATATCGTGTTTACTTAGAAAAGTATACATTAAGACTGTGCCACAAAGAAGCGTTTTAAAATGGTCATCCTTCATACGAGTCCTGAGTTCTGTATGTTGCTATGTTGCCCTGAGTGCAAACATGGTTAATGCAAGGTCATGAGAATATTTTCCTTTGCAGTTCGACTAGATCCACGTGATATTTTCATGTACTTGAGTTCTTTAAACATTATGCGATCTTTGACACATTCTGACCCAGTGTAGTTAAGACTATATCCAAAAACCTCAATTGTAGGTGCCGTCCGGTATTAGTGACGCAGGTCAGTAAGGTCAATATAAATCAATGGTTTTCATGCAACGCTGATGCATCTTGCAGTCATTGTCAAAAGGCCTAAGAATATATGCATTTACACTGCGCAGTCAAATGTGTCTCCGGTTAACCATTTTGAAAACTACTAATCTGACAATCTTGACACCTGACATTCCAACGTCCTGTTATTATTTTGTTTATTTGTTGTTTGTTTGCTACACGCGCCTCGGTCCAAATCTTGAAATAGTCTGTGAGCGTTTGGGTTTACATCCATTTAAAATGTGCCTCGGGTGCCCTTATTTTACACCTGGATTATGTGGCTAACCCCTTTTCCGGATGTATACCAGATGCTCAATACGTGTTTACACTTTAATGTCAGAACAGTATTGCACTATTCTGACTTAAAATATATTTCGCACTCTTGTTTGGTATTATCCGTGTAGAAGCAGGTTCAGACGTACACAGTACCGCACTGCCGGACGTGTAGCGGTGTTCTCTACTGCCAGGCCCTCCGACCCCCTTCGCCCTTTCCCCACATGCTGGTTATAAGACATAAATAAACTTACTGCGATCACTCAGAATTCTGTTGATAAGTAGTTGTTTTAATAAGGCACAGGAGCAAGTCTTACATGGCAGACTGATATTTACATTCAAACTTCTGGTCAACATTAGAAATGTACTATAAACTAAAGCATTAGCACGCTTATAAACATGGGTGCATTCATTAGTGTATTTCAGCTCAGTGAAGACCTTTACAAAGTAGATGACAGAGTGCACATAGGCCGATTTTCCTCAGTTAACGTCGAATACACACGTTGAGCACCAGGCCATAGGCCTAACTTAGACCAGGCCAAATATGATGTTTGGTTCTGAATGACACAGATGCAAAAAAAAAAAAAAAATCCAATGACAATGTGATCAACTTCACAGAGATGCCAGTTACAACAAATGGAATAAAAACCAACCAATCTGTTCCCATAATATCAAGCAGAGTGAAATGGCCATGATTGTAGGATGTGGACCTCTGCATAGCTGCTTTAACTATTTCAGCCCTCAGTCATTTTTTCCCTTTTTTATAGACAAATACAAATCGGAAGACCAATAAATCTTTGGCAGAACTACTGACCAAGCCTGAAAAAGAGAGAAATATATGGTCTAAGAATAGGATTCCCACACATCACACTTCCTGTTTTGCCACGCATGACTGATTCAAGCGACCCCCTTGGCACAAAGCCGAAGACTGAAATGATTTACAACTGTTTATTGCTTCAAGGAATACAAGGATTCGGTACAAAAGAATACAATTTGTGCAAATTTCAAAAAGTGTTACAGGAGAATTTCAAAAACATCCGTCAGGCTTTGTGTGCCCACAACATGAAAAGTAAGAGGAAAACATGAAAAGGTTAGGAAAGTAACAAACAGTCTTTACCAGATTTAAATATAAAACACACGTGTTGCATCCCTCAAACCTTTTTTTTTTGTAACGCAAATTTAAAAATGAGTTTTCCATTAGAAAACAATAGTAGTTGGAGTGAAATGGGGGGAATTCCCTTATCTTACATTCTCTGGCAGTGGTGTGTAAGAGCAGCAGATAGATAAGATTGGGATAAAGGCCTACCAGCTAAACCTGAGGGGAATTGTATCTGAGAGCGACAGAGGGAGAGTGTGTGTGTGTGAGAGTGTGTAGAAGGAGCTGGTGCTATGTGAGACACAGGGCTGGTGGTGTGTGCTTGTGCGAGTGGTCCAGATGCGACGCGCTCTCACTGGTACCAGGGCGTCTTGCGGACCCAGCGCAGGGTAAATCCAGCATCCGTGCGGATCTTGATGGACGCTGCCTCCGCTTCCCGCACCGTCTCCTTGACGGACTGCATGAGGTTCTGCGCATTATGAACCAGCATCTCCGTGGCCTGCATAGAGCAATGAAATCACCATTACTAAGGAAGAAAGCAATTCAAATAAGACAATTCAATGATATGATGTCTGGAGAGCCAAAGAGACGTGAAGGGCACAGAGACGCAGTCGAGGTTTCACCTGCTCAGACTCCTCCTCGCTAATGTTAGTGCGTCCCAGCATGGTGGCTTTCACTGTAGACAGGATCTTCAGCTGGGTGCTGATTGTGGGTATACGTTCACAAACCTGCAGACAGGAGAGACAGAGACAGAGAGACAGATGGAGAGACAAATATTTAGGTGATGTCCTACATTTTTGTGCTGTGTGAGGGGGAGGCAGAGGGATTCTGTTTATTTACACTACATTTTTTTGTTTGAAAATCTATGGCCACTTGAGAAGTTAAAGATGACCCAAACGTGCCAGCAGAAAGGAGCTATAGTTGGCTAGTGAAGTCAACAGTATTTTGCCCATATTGGTCAACACACCATTTATTCACCATTTATGGAGAACAATTATCTATTGTCCAGACACATCTGTTGTTTCCAAAAGGTATGATGTGTGATTTCCTTTGCTCCATTTTGTGATGAGTCCAAATACAGCCATAACGAATCCATGTCATTGTAGCGACTGACTTGTTTTTACTGTGCTTCATAGGACAGTCACAACATTTCTAATGTATTTTCTAAGTGTAATCCTGGGTGTACGCATGTCCGAATTATTGTGTACTTGTGCATTTGTGGGTGCATTAGGTTAAGGTGCCCCAGTGTATTTTTTCATATGCAAGAGGCTTGGGCTGTGTGTGTGTGTGTGTGTATATATACACATATGTACCTGTCGTAGTTTAAGGATATTGTGTGGGCGTGTATGTACTGTACATTAGCTTGAGGGGGCACCTGTGTGTGTGTGTGTGTGTATACCTGCAGTAAGTTGGTCCTGATGCGTTTGTCCGTGCACTGCTTGGCGACCTCTTTGGCGAGGAGGGTGACCTCATCCGAGGCCTTGGCGATGTCTTTGGCACACTGGATCAGGGCACGCTTGTTGCCACTGCCCCCCCGCACCAGCCGAGACATCTCTGCCATCAGCAGAGCCATGCGCTTCGCTGCGCCAATGATGTCATTACCCTGGAGACACAGACACACATGAGCCCCTACAATTCTGAAATGCACATTTAATATTAGTATTGCCGACAGGCCAGTTATTTCAGGCTAATGACCTCGTTCTGTCTCTTTTTCTCTCCCTCTCTCTCACACACACACACGCACGCACTCACCTTGCTGGACCATTTACGAGCCTCATCATGGAGTTGTCGGGCAGCGACCATCATTGGTTCGCTGACCATCTCTCCGGCTCTCTGCTCCGGGAACTCCTCATCCTTCTCCTCGGGAGGAGGGGGTCTCGGAGGCGGCACCTCACCCTCCGGCAGGGGGGGTTTTGGGGGTGCGGCTTCGTCATTTAGCTAACGAAGAACCAAAACAATCAAGCTGATTAATGCCATGATGTCTGAGTAACTGAGGATGAGGTCACCTCTGCCTGAAACCAGTCCAATCCAGTTGGATCTAATCTAACACAGCTGATGCAGTTAACCAAGGCCTTCAGTAGATTCTGAATGTAAGGACAGGGTATGCTGGATCTGAACTCTGCAAGCTGGAAGATCGCAGACACTGGAGCTAGGCAACCTGTTTTTACAGTAGCACAAAAACCCTGCTGCTTGGGACTTGGGGTCAGGATTAGGGTTAGAGTTTACTGATAGGTATTGGGGATTAGAATTTACGATTAGGATTAAAAACAGAGATAAAGCAGGAGTAATTAATTCTAAACTTCTTTCTACCACATAACCACTTAGAAGTGTAAGCTTCAAGGATGCATGTCTTTTATGGTAGGGGATTTGGATGAAGGGCATGAGAACATGACTATGTGCTGTGTGCACCAAAAAAAGAGATGAGATTCAGGGCATAGGGAAAGGGTTTAGGGCATAGGGAAAGGGTTTAGGGCACAGTTAGTGTCTTGCCGACTCACACTCAGTGCCTCGAGGTCAGGGGGGGGTGGTGGAAAGTCTGGCTCCTGCGGCTGGAAGGCCTCTCGCACTTTAGCTACAGCACCCAAAATCCTATAGCCTGACTCCATAAAGCCTTTCTGAAGAGCTGAGAGAGAAAGCAGTGAAAGAGATAATTTATCACGTCAAACCAAGTACTTTTGTAACCGATACTGAATAATGTATCAATACTGTAGCTAATTATGGCTCTGCTAATAAATGTTACTTAAAGAGAGAGAGAGATGATCACATCTGCCATAAGATACATACATTTTTATTGTATTATGGTGTGAGCCATAACCAATGGTTTGGATTAAACGCAATGTGAGGGTCTCACTTGGGTCCTGTATATTGGCAGCAACAGCCTTGGCTCCCATCACCATTGGAGAGATGGTGCTGCTCAGTTCGTCTGAGGCTGCTTTCACTGTCTCACGGAACTTGGGGTCCTCAGAGTTCTCCACTTCCCGCTTAGCCACCAGCAGAATGCGATTGGCCCGTCGGGCGATGCTGGTCGCCCCAGCAACCAGCATCTGTGGTTGATGATTGGCCATGGCAAGCTGACATTTCTCCAGATCATTTTTGATTGCCTCCTCAGAGGCATCTAACAGAGACTTGGTGTCTATTGCTTCATCCACCAGAGCTGAGAGTGGGTGAGAGAAAGTGTGTGTGTGTGTGAGAGAGAGAGAGAAAAGAGACAAAAGGAGAAACAGAATGGTTGTCATTTAAATGCTTTTGCAGTTATGTAACTAACTAACAAACCAAGACAGTGTATGATGTGTGGTCCTGAGTCCTGTGTGCTAAATAACTATTTTCTTATTTTCTTACTTCCTGTTTGCTGGGAAAACAGTGTTTTGAAACAGTTAAACAAAAAAAGTGTTGTACAACAGTTAAACAAATGTTGACGGGTGAGCCATGGAAACTCACCAGTCATCTTCTCTACGTTGTCGATCCACTGGTTCTTCATGGTTTCAAAGTGTTCCTGCGCCGCCTGGTTTCCATGGTTCTTCAGAAGAATTCGAGCAGCAGAGACAACCTGTGCACAATTCACAAAAAAACCCTCACCATCTGCTGCCCCCAACCACTTCACCACTGCTATCCTGCTCAGCTCCCACCATCACCTTTACAGTTGGCGTGCTCATTTCCCAAAGAAGCCGATATACATCCTATGTGGACAGCACTGTGCTGTTCTTTCTCTACAAGATGAGATTCATCACAAACACCACCATTACAAATACTGTCTGCCATATAGTAGACCTGCATGATATGAAGGAAATCTGCAATGTGCCAATAGCAATGTTTAACATGCCTATGATGATATGACTTCCGATAAATGTGCAAATATTTAAGCGTGCATATTAGCTATGCGGTTCCTATATCTTTCTGCTTTAACAGCGGTACTATGCTAAAATGCTCACTGAATAAACTGAATCAACTATTTCAAACACTTTTATTGAGCAAACTGCACGTGACTACCCAACCAATTAAGATGTACTGTAGAACTCGTAGAACGTACCGGAAGAAATGAAGAAGCAAACTGGAGTATTCAACTGCGAGTTTAAAGACACGAATGAAAATCGAACATAAAAGTGCACTCGCGAGAACAAAATAAAGGCAACGCAATGTTCAGTGACCGGCAATGGCAACAAAAACAACAAACGCGTATAAACAGCAGAACACCGTAACCCACAGTTATCTGAGGGTCGCGAATGACTAGTTGGGGCTTAACATTATTGGCCAATTGGTGCAAGTTTTTTAACCAAATAAGAAACATTGTTTTCTTTACACACAATATGCACGCACATTTTTCTTAGTCATTGCGATGGGTTTTTATGTGCATGTGCTTAGTTCGCTATGACTATATCGAATACAATATCGGTCACTATCAAACACCATAGCGAACATCACCATCATAAACACACCACCATGTACGATCTAACATCACACACACTATCACCATCTACCATTTACAATCACCATCAGGAACACCTTCACCATCACCATGTACCGTCATTATCAGCCTTCAACATTAAGATTATCCATCACAACATGCCATCTATCACCACCTCGTCAAACACTCACACACACACACACACACACACCCCTGTACCTGTGGAGTTAGGTCTCTGGCAGACTTCACTGCAGCATGTATTCCCTCCACTGTGCTCCGATTGGCTGTTCCCACGGCAGCAGCCTTCTCTGCTGTCGCTCCCAGTCGCCCAGCGTGGCTCTCAAAGTTGGCGGCCCTCTCCTCAAACACCTAGACGTGGGTTTAAGATACTGACTGAAGCCTTCACTTAACTCCACTCAACTCACAGCTTGGATGCATATGAGGTCAAGTGTGAGCGAGTTTGTCAGAAGTGAGTCTCCAATATGACAAAGTGTAGGCAGTGTGTATGGGTCTACATTTACGACCGGGTTTTTGGGAAGACAGAACATTCCACGATCATCCACCATAGAGAGATCTGTGCATTTGGCATAGTAGCTGCTCTCCTAGTATTAGGGTTTGCTGCTAAATACATTAAATAAAAAACAAGACCTAAATGAGTTTTTATCCACTTTATTGTAATATGGTATTTGCTTATTTTAAATGATGCCTGACATGCAGTTTGTGGCCTGTTGAACAGAAGCAGGAAAGCATGTGGTTTGGTCTTCCTGAGTGCCTTATTCCTGCAGTCAGCTGGTAAGTGTGGTGTGAGTTTTTCCCCTTCAATCAAAACTAACTTTTCAAAACAGTGTCAACATGGGTGTGGCTTACATCTAAATAACACTGTGGTTGACTGCGGTAGTATTCATTCATAGACTGTTTGCTCATTATATGTTGGTATTCTGGGTAGCTGTAATTTGCTGTCAGTTGTGATTTCCATCTTATGAATAAGTCTACATCTTACAAAATACACATAGCGTCAGCACATGAATTTGTGTCAGAATGTGGCTATACATGGGGGGGAGGGGGTTGGGGTTGGTGTATAGGTTACCTCCTCTCGGTTCGGCGTGCCTAGTGGAGCAGTGGCCGCTACAGAGAGCAGTTTGACGGGGGTGGTCGTGTCACTGAAGATGTCCGACACTTCCTGGGTCATGGCCTCTTGCATTTGACCCTTCAGGTCCTGAAACGGACAACAAACACAAACATGAAGAAAAATACAAATGCCATACAAATGTATGACGATGCTATGAAGACGACTCGAGGGAGTGGGTAAAGATGGAGTAAAAGTAAAAACTGGGACAGATCCTTCATCAATAATGGAGCGCAACCCTTTGGAAACCCTAGCTGCTTTTCCACTGTAGCGCCACATGGTTCAGACCATAACCTTCTACAGGCAGTAACCTTTCCAACCGCATTACCGCACAAACACCGTTCTGTTCTCCACTCCTCCACACCGTGCTGTGTGCGGTTAGCTAACTGTGCCTCAGAACCATAGAACCATAGGGTGGGGTGGCGTAGTGACAGTGGGAATAACGGACCATGTCGACACATTTGTTAGCTTCAGCGTCTCGTTAGCATTTGGCATTTAAATATGTATTGTGCTGTTTGGCACATGAAAAGAAACACTAAAAACAGTCCTAATAATATCATCCGTCTCATTATGCGTATGTAGAGACTGGAGTTGTTTAGTGAGATAATTACGATAACTTATAATAACTCATCACTGCTACAAATACTTCCTGATCCTGATTTCCAGCATGCCTGTGTTAAGAACACAAGGAGTGTCTATCTAAACATTACTCCATTTTAATCATGTTATATGTGCATTGGTAGAGTGAGTTCTTTGGGGAGGATACAATCAAGGCTAACAGGACTTACATCCCATCTCTCACTAGATTTACAGGACCTACATCCCTCAGTACTTACAGGACCTACATGCCCAAGTAGACTTACAGGATCTACATACCTCAGTAGACTTACAGGATCTACATACCCAAGTAGACTTACAGGATCTACATACCCAAGTAGACTCTGGCTCAGATTCAATGCTGTAGCCACAGATTCAGAGAATAAGAGACCAATGTGAGTTATTCATAAGGCAACCGAAGATTCAACGAGTGAAAAAAACCCAGAGAGGAGTCTGGGAGTCGTGTGACGTCTCCTAACTGTCTGAACCGCAGAAAAACACATGGGTGAAACTGAGGGAAACTTCACCCGAGAGGATGAGAGTGGTTAGTGGTTCACTAGCCATTGCTTCAGACCCAAGGCCCAACCAGCAACATGTGTGTGTGTGTGTGTGTTACCTTAAGAGCATCCTGCAGCTGATGTGCCAGGGCACGGGCGTGCGGTGTGTCTGCACCCCCGCGGGCCGCCAGCTCCGCCAGCTGCCCCATCAGCTGCTCCACCTGCTCACACTTTCCCAGAAGCTCCGCTCGCTGAGAGCCTGGCAACACGTTGGCAAGGCGACGGCCCTCGGCAACCAGCCCACGGATCGCTGCCTGACCTGAAGAGGCACAAACACAGAACTTGTGATGTACTACTCCAATACGCAGGACCGTCATCAGGGTTTAACTAGGAGAGACCAAAGGAAATGTGACTAAAGCACATTCAATCCTTGTATTCAAACATTGTAATATTGCATTCGTACAATTTTATAAACATTTTAAAACAACCATAAGATGCACATGCCTAAAAATAATGTGGATTTAGCCTCTACAGAGAGGACACCCAGAATCCCCCAAGAGCAGGGACAGCAGGCATGACCCCTGCAAGCTCTGGGTCACAGCGGTGACATAACAGGTGAAAATTAAAAGGGGATTCAGACAGCTGACCTTGCCTTCTGTCAACAGCAGTAACTTGGCAATGGTTGCTGGGTGATTAGCAACCTGCTTATATTATTAAATAAGGTGGTAAAACTGAAAGTGAAATTTTAGTACACTGGACTAATAGGAGGAGAAATGGTATTGATATAAACAGACTGGAAAGAGGTCAAAAAGAGCAGATTTGTTAGAAACTATATTGTGTATATGTATGTATAGAGCATATATTGTGTATGAAAGTCCTTGCAGAGGTTACATTTGTGTTCTGTGTGAGCATCTGTGAAATGTTCCCTCCTGGGTAAAAACAAGCTAAACTCGGAATAAATGGTTTAATGGTCTTAACAACAAAGCGTTGTGTGCACCCACCCACTCCGCCATCGTCCACGCTGGGGTTCTCCATCCAGCGCTGCGCCTGCTCCATCTTGCCCTCCAGGTGCACCGCCGCTTTGGCTGGGCGGCTGTTGGCCACAGCGCGGCCTGTTTTGGACTGTAGGTTCTGCAGAGCTGTGGAGATCTGCTTAGCCAGCGCCCGTGCTTCAGGGGTGTCCCCTTTACCTCTGCACACGCACACGGACACACACACGGAAACACACATGCACACGCACACGGACATGGACACGCACACACGCGTTCAGATGAGTCAGCTGCAGATTCTGCACTATTAATTTAAACTACTGCATTGGTGAATAAGAAACCGTGACTTACAAATCTTTCTCTAAAACATACATGCACACAAACACATACATGCACACACACACACACACACACACACACGCACGCACGCCCACAAACACACGCATGCACACGCACAGGCACACACACACACAAACACACACACACACGCACGCACACGCACACACGCACACGGTTGCATCACGTACGCCTTCCTGAGTTGGCTGAGTTTGCCCGTGAGGGCGGCGATCTCGCCCATGCTGCGTATGATGTCGTCTCTCTCACGAGGGTCTTCACACAACTCAGCGATCTTCCTGGCCTCCGCCAGGACCGCCTTCACATGCTCCTCCCCCTCAGGGCCGGCAGCAGGGTCAGCCAGCCAGCCCTTCACACGCACACACACACACACACACAATTATTCATCGCTGCAGAGTACACTGCTCCTTACCATTGTTATCATCATATTCATCTTGCAGCATGCTAGAGTGTGTATGTGTGTGTGTGTGCGTGCGTGCGTGCGTGCGTGCGTGCGGGCTCACCTGTGCAGCCTCAGCCCTTTTGGCCAGGGTCTGTTTGGAGTTGGTCATGGCCTCCAGCTTCCGCGCAGCGTTCCCAACCTTCCCAGACAACACATCCAGCCCCTGAGATACCTGCTGGGCCTTCTGAATGGCCACAGGACTTGTGCCTGATCCCCTGTAAACCACACACACACACACACACACACCATTCATCACATCACGTACCAAAACCATAACCCGAGGGATTTTGTGACACTGTAGAATACTAGCAGCTTTCTCTCAGTCAGTGCTGAGAGTCCAGCGAGTCTTCATACGAGGGGCACTGCTCCTTCTCCTGTGGGCTGTAGCGCTGTGCGCTCAGAGTGAAGGGCTGAAGTAACACTAATGTCATCCAGCTGGGTCGAATCAGCTGGATCTGATCTGATCTAACGTGTGGGAAGCATCACGTTTCAGCTTGGGTAATTCAGCAAAAACAGTAGTAATCGTTATTGGAGGCTTGGGCGCCAACAGGCTGTGTGTGTGTGTGTGTGTGTGTGTGTCCTGCTCTACCTGGAACGCAGGTCTGCCACCTGGTCTGTGAGCTGGCCCAGGGTCTTGGCTGTGTCCAGGATCTCTCTCCTCTCCTTCCCAGCACACAGCTCCCCCACCTTACCCGCCTCATCCAGGATCTGCCTGACTGCCTGTTCACCAGCCTCTCCTGCAACACACACACACACACACACAATGCACAAACATCAGTATGAGTATATGCTAACAATTCTAGATTGTTAGTATTCATCTATTCATCATAATTTTTCACAGGCTGGGATTGCGTCTGTGTGTGTGTGTGTGTGTGTGTGTGTGCGTCTGTGTGTGTGAGAGAGAGAGAAGGGCGCAGTACCAGGCTGTGCATTGGGGTCTCTCAGCCAGTTCTTTGCCTGGGCCATTTTGGAGTCGATAAGTGCCAGAGCTCTCTTCATAGTCTCTGTGTCCTTCAGAAAGACAAGAGCAGAGTGAGAACACACACACACACACACACACACACACGCACGCACGCATGCACACACACATAAGCACACTCATTCACAGTCGTGGGTGAACCATGGGCACAGTAGTGTTAGGGGTTGTGCAGTGTGTAGCAGGATCCTGCTCTGACAGACAGCAGCACTCAATACTACGACTTTACAAGAACAAAATATGCTGGCCCTGATTTATGCGAGATGAAACCCACCATCAAGAACATATAGCATATTCAAAAGCATAATTAGAATACAGCTGCACACCTCATCCATGCAGGTTTTTCTTTATAAAACAAGTGCAAAACACCCACCTACTACACATGCAATTTATCGCACTGCCCATGCAAATGATCTCCCCCTCATCACAACCTTAGGGTATCAGGGCCTCTAATGTGCCATCAATGCAAACAGTACGAACATACATCAATATTTTTTATTCTATATTTTGAAATGTCTCTGTTGCCCTTAAATGGGGTGAATATTTATAAATGTGTCTTCATTTCTAAACTGATTCCTCAATAGGGGAAATGACATCATTGTCAGGGGGATTTCTGCCAGCTAATGACATCCGAGGAAATAAGGGACAGTGTGTGTGTGTGTGTGTGTGAGATCAGTCAAACAATGAATACACATTTTGTGGATGCTTTATGTCAGCCAGAGCACTGCACGCGTGTGTGTGTGTGTAAGCGAGAGTGAGAGAGAGAGAGAGAAAGACAGATACATTAGTTAAATAATACTGTGTATGTTTGTGTATGTGTGTGTATGTGTGTGTGAGTGATTCAGCTCATTTCCTTTTTAGGTTAACAAGATCAACTGTGGTTCCTTGGCATGGACTCATACACATGAGATAAAACACACACACACTATAAATAACTCAGTCTTTATGCCAACACAGAAAGATATACAGCCTTACTTTCTTTTATTATTTTAACAGTGCTAAAGGGACTGGTTCAGAGGCTTTGGCACTACACTGTATTCCTGAGGTTTGTTATTTGTAGTCCAGGAGGAGCAAATGAAAGGTCAAAGTTTCATTCACTGTCAACAGTGAATCAATGACTCACATTTTTCCAAAAGGCCATAATAGCACAAGGGTGCGTCTGAAAGTAAAAGGCCTTAGAAGTCCAAGGGTGGGTCTGATACCCAGAGGGCAAAAGGCCATAGTATCCCCAGAGTGGGTCTGATACCCAGAGGGCAAAAGGCCATAGTAGCCCCAGAGTGGGTCTGATACCCAGAGGGCAAAAGGCCATAGTAGCCCCAGAGTGGGTCTGATACCCAGAGGGCAAAAGGCCATAGTAGCCCCAGAGTGGGTCTGATACCCAGAGGGCAAAAGGCCATAGTAGCCCCAGAGTGGGTCTGATACCCAGAGGGCAAAAGGCCATAGTAGCCCCAGAGTGGGTCTGATACCCAGAGGGCAAAAGGCCATAGTATCCCCAGAGTGGGTCTGATACCCAGAGGGCAAAAGGCCATAGTATCCCCAGAGTGGGTCTGATACCCAGAGGGCAAAAGGCCATAGTAGCCCCAGAGTGGGTCTGATACCCAGAGGTCTGTTGAGCTGTTCCTAGGACATCATAAACCAATCAGAGCATTCTGCTGATGGTGTGATCCTTTTTTAACGCATATTTAACACATATTTAACTTCATGGCCTGTCTGTGAGGCGCTGAGAGGACGAACGACGAACCTGCCAGTACAAACATTTATTTTCAGAATGGCCAAGAGGAAGTTCAGCTGGAGAGGCACGGTGCTAACTCACCAGTGACAACATCCAAGCTATCCATCACAGCGAACGCTGACGTTAGACTCTGCCTTTTGTCGGCCTTTAAACGAATGCCTTGATGTATTTTCAGACAAAGTAATGTGCGGCTACTTCATTTCCTTTCACACTGAAGGACTTGAGTCTTTAAGCCAAAGTGTTGATGCTGTATAAAGCTTTGGCAGAACTGCCAGACCATTTACACCAAGGGTGTTAAACTGTGACCCTGACGAGGAGTCCAGCATAGTTCAGAGACTCCGACACACCTGCTAAACCTCCCAACCACCGGAGAACCTTCATAAAGTGTGTTAGAGCAGCTACGAGACCAAACCGTGTAGGTCTCTGTTCCTTACACCTTCATCTCTCTGGATTTCTGCACCCTCCGTTAAGCTGTAAAAGAAATGTTTTATGCAGCCTATGGGTGTTAAGGACACTATAATTATGTTATGCAGTGTGAATGTGTGTGTGCAGATCGTGTTCTCAGAGGCTGTGCCGGGTCTGGCGTAGGCACACGTGTGAATAGTGGCTTCCTACCCTCTTACGTCCCAGTGCCGTTTTTAGTAATTTATGGGTTTATTATTATGATAATAATCATAATATGATAATACAGAAGACAATCACATTGTTCATAAAAATTTAATATAGAAACAGCTCAAGCCCATCATATCTTTGCCTGTCAATGAAAACAGGCATGTGATTGCATGGGTTCAATGCCATTATTACCTGTGATTTTGAGGTCATCAAAATTAACTAAAAAAAACATTGAATACATGCAGTAAAAGCAGGAAGACTGGACGTAGTGTTCGCCTGGGTGACGACCAGTAGAGCTTCTGGACTCTACTGGTCTGGGTAGGCCTGGAAATGTGTTTCTGCTCTGCCTGTGTATAACACACACCAAGCTGGTGTGTGTGTGTGTGTGTGTGTACTCCCACTGATGACCTCTGTGCCCACAGTGATTCTGCTTTAAATACACCAACAGGACGACACAACACAAGATCACTTCAACACCTTGGTCACACCCCCATTACTACTCCACAAACACACATACACACACACACATACACACACAATTTACACACACTAATCAAGTGGCACAATTTGGACCTGGTCACAAGGACCCCAAACTCTGTTCTCAACCTATGGTTTAGAACAGTGTGCAACTTCTCTGCTAACGTCCCAAGTAGCTCCACAGGGTTATCTGCTATTGACCTGTGTCTGATGCACCAGGCTCCATTACGTAGTCCTGTGATGTCTTCGCCACACCCTTGCTACCTGTACCAGCTACAGTTCTATGATTTTGTTGTGAAAAACATTTTGACCAAACATGCAAGTATAAAAGCACTGAGCTCACAGCAGCCACACACACAATACATATTTATACACAGTGTATGCATAAATGTGTATAAATAAATGAGAAAAAACAGACAGGAGAGCAAGAGGCTGAATCTCTTCCTGTTTCACACACGCTGGGCGGGGCTTAACCAGGGCGGGGCTCAACTGGGCGGGGCTGATCTCCATGGTACGACCGTCCAAGTAGATTCCCCATAATGAACTGCAGTGGTTCAGGGTTGCATCACTATGCATCAGAGGAAGCACACTGCAATGATTCGGTGACATGCAGCAGGACGGAGGGGAGGAGCCCCCTGCAGGCTCCGCCCACAGCACCACACACTGTTAGGCATTCCATTAGCATTGCTTACGATGGCTGGGCTCCACTCAGGACGCTCACACGCACACGCACGCCGGTCATCCGTCCTTATAGATGACATCACATGTGAGTAACTAGAAACACAAAGCTGTGAACACACTGGGCATGCTCAGAGAGGGAGAACGCTTACCTTCTACACGAGTAACAGAAAAGGAGAGGGAAGAAGGAGGAAAACAAAAACAATAAAAAAAAAACAATTGACGTAAATCCCAAAACTGAACCTGACGGATGTAGCAGGAGCAAACAGAGGGCGGTGAGAGAGCAAAGGGGTCACACTCGAACAGCAAAGAGCACTCAAACATCCCAGGAAAGTCAAATAGCCCCTCAAATAGACACTCAAAAAGCTCAGAACACGCATTCAAACAGCCCACAGTGACTCCAGTAGCAAACTCAGCAGTTTTCTTGTTAGAGAAGGGTCTGACTATGGCTCTTGTGTAAAAGTTCCATCCTCATAAGTTGCATCCTCACACACACACACACACAAGCACACACACACACACACACACGCACGCACGCACGCACGCCTCATTGGCTGACAGCCTGTCAATGCTGCGGTCTGCTTATCGGCCCACAAAAGAGCCAGAAGAGTAAGGAGCACATTTATGCGTACACACACTCGCACTCCCAAACAAGCACACACACACACACAAGTGATTATGAAGACGGTCTGTGGACCTACACGTGTGAATGGTCAGTGAAGCATTCTCTGAGTGACATTTCCTTTACTGCAGTGCTTCTGCTTACTCTGCATGTGGATCGTCCTGTGTGTGTGTGTGTGTGTGTGTGTGTGTGTGTGTGTAAGCGCTCTCACACACCTTGCTGGCCCAGGCATCCTCATCCCAGGACGTGAGCTGCAGCACGCGGATGATCTCGTTGATCTCGGCGCTCATCTTGTCCACGGTGAAGTTCCTGTTCTTGAGGGCCTCGTCCACACCGTGACTCTGCCCCGTCTTCGTCGTCACGAAGATCTTTATGCCTAACGGATGGACACGGACGGCACCCCGCGGCGTCACAGTACATCATCTGCTAATCTGCTAATCTCTAGCGCAATATTTGCCTCCGAGTGCTCCCCGGATTTGATGACTCACAGCAATCTCATTTTTAATACAGCCTAAGATTGAACCATGCAACACACGGGGCTTGGCACTACATTTTAATGTCTCAATAAAACTTATCACAACAACAGCATGTAGCAATTTGCTGTATGAGTATTTCAAAGGAAAAGAACATCAGAGGAAATGCATTACGGTGAATCACATCATGGCAGTTTGATCATTAGAGCTGTAATTATTATTACCAAAACCATGTGATCAAATCTAACAACAAGGGGCTTTTCAACCATTCAAATCCAGTGCTGTAACTACAATGTGCAGCTACGGCAATTCTGTCAGACATCTGAAATCATTTTGTACACACGTATCCTTTACCAATGCTCAGCCCCCTGTTCACTCTTACTAAACCTGTATTCTTTACTGACCAGCATTGTAATGGTACACAGGATGCAGAAGAGCCCTCACATATGGCTCCTCTCACAATCCAGTCAAATTCAGATTGACAGGAATGTACCACTCATAATTTACCATGTTTTACTTGGAAACACGTCACATTAATGAAGTAAAATATGCGTGGCATATTCATGCAGCCTACATAAACTCTTAATAAATTTCTAGTGCCTAAATTAGGTGGTATTAATATGTCATTTGAGATTGGCAATATGTAAAGGGCATAAATATGGTGTGGTTAAATGTAAGTATATAATTGAATATGGGTACAGTGGTATGAATTTGCAGTGGATTAATGTGGGTGCAGTGGATGAATATGGGTGCAGTGGATGCATATGGGTGCAGTTGTATGAATATGCAGTGGATTAATGTGGGTGCAGTGGTATGAATATGCAGTACCAGAGATGAGGACAGGCAGGAGCTCCTTCACTGTGTTCATGGAGTTGACGAGCATGACGCGGTGCTCCTGATGAGTCAGCTCCTGCTGCCGCTCGTCGATCATCTTCGCCATCTTGGTCATTCCTGCGCGTACGCACACACGCATGCGCACGCACACACACACACACACGCACACACATGCACACACGAGCACACACACGCACACACACACACACACACACGCACACACGCGCGCACACACACACACACACACACGCATGCAATCAATCAGTCTGGAGAGTCAGTTATGGTCTTCTCATAACACGACTGTGGGTGTGTACATGTGTTTGTTTGCGCATGCCTGGCCCCAGGTTCTTTGTGTATGTGATCAGGTCTTCCATGGATTCCACCACCTCGGCGACGGTCAGGTACTCCAGAATGCCCTTACACACACGGATGATTTTACGGACCTGTGGGGAGGCAGCAGACACTCACTCAGGTCATCTCACCCGGGAGAAGTGCACGCAGCTGTTCTGGTTCTGATTCTGCTTAGTCACGGGCTTCAGTTATGACTGTCTTAGTGTGAGCAGAGAGGAAAAGATGAGGTCTGCAGTGTGGAATATATTCCATATATTTTCCGTTTACATATATTCCAGAAATTCCATATGCAGTTTGTGTTATGCAAGTTTCAAATTTTTATAAACCAAGAAAATAATGAATGAATGAACTAATTAATCTTTATATAGCACCTTTCAAGATTCCCAAGGTCACTTTACAATCAGCACAGGTACAAGCTTTTAGGGGGGGGGGGGGGGGGGGGGGGGGGGGGGGAGAGAGAGAGAGAGAGGGGGGGGGGGGGAGAGAGAGAGAGAGAGGGGGGGAGAGAGAGAGAGAGAGGGGGGGAGAGAGAGAGAGAAAGATCTCCATAATATATAATGTTATATTAACAAACACACATGTATACACACACACACAAACACACAGAAATACAAACACAAACCACAGTTTACACTGTGTATCCACCCCACCTTTCTCAGGCATGCTGGGATAAATAGCCTCTAGCTCATTCACCCTGAAAAGCACATCTCCGCACAATCAGTGGCGTCCAAACACTGCACCTCCTGGGAGCCGTGAACCCCCTCCGGCCATGAACTCACCCTGTCCGTGTAGACCGCTCCCAGATATCACCACACACACTCCCCCCCACACTCCATTAGCATGTTTACAAACACCCAACACAGCATTCCTGCCTGAAACTACCGGAGCTAGAAAGACAAGGTTTGTGTGCGCGCGTGACGTAGGTTAGTGTGCGTGATGTAGATTAGTGCCTCTTACTTAATGAATGCAGGAGGCATGTCTCTCTTCATGATGGCATCTTCTGTAGTCTGCACGGTCTCCTTGCCCACCTGCACACAGATATTAAAACAGAGTGAGGTTTCTAGAGAGGAGAGCTACACGAACGTAACTCTTCTCAGCTACGCCATTTCTCTTCAGCGATGACTAACATCCCATACTCAGACGAGGACGAGTCGGACACTGTGGGAAGACTCTCTAGACCGCAAACAATCCCAGTACTGTGTCTTGAGGTCACTACCCCACTGGGTAAACACTCCGAACAATGAAGAATGCAGCTCCACCCAAACGGATGGAGCTGTTCACTTCTCTCACTTCATCAGTGTGGCTTCACTGATGTGCACGCGAGTCCGACCCACACAGGCCCGACACACACACACACCCCACTGTGAAGTGATGCACACCATGCACACACCAAAACTCCGCACACCTAAGACAGCCTGATCTGATTTTACACACACAATTCAACACCCTCTACAATGTATGTGCGCCTATTCAGCAGTACTTGTGCAGATGGGCGTAGCTGAGAGCATCAGCACTGCAGTTAGTGTAGCTGGGCCATCAATACTGGTGCAGGTAGATGGGATCAGCATCACATCAGCAGAACAATGTCAGAGCTAAAAAGACGTGGGAGCTAGAAGTTGTTCTGTGCCTCACCACTTTGTAATAACATTACCAGTACCACACCTCCCTTCCTGTAGACACGCATCGACATGCCGCTGCTCGCACGCACGCACTGTGACTCTGTCTGGTACTCTCTCAGGATTTTGCATTAAAGCAAATAATTGTTACAAGCAAAACAGGGCTGAATGTGTTCATGGCTGCACATTAATGCTTGTCTTTCAGGACGAGAGGTTTGTGAGTATACTGGTATACTACTGGTATACTACTGGTATACGCCTGGGTGATGTCACTCCATGTTGGTGTTGGGCCCTTATTGGTCGTGTTGGAGCTCAATTATTAATGATCGACTAAATCTACTAGCAGTTATTATATGAATTAAGAATAAAGAGTTGTGTGAGGACAGGGACAGGACTGTTTACTGAAGACTCTCTTGCTCGTAGTCCAACATCAAGTCAGCACTCACACCTGGACTCAGCGTGTCGGCGAGTTGGGACACGACTCCTGCACTTCCACAGGCTGTGGCCTCCACCCTCCAACACTCCTGCATGATTACAGCACTTACACGGCTTCACTACATGCAGTTGCGAATTCACACTGATTTTTGGTCAGAGTCGTGGACTTCAGGAGCGGCTCTTTCTCTCCGGGTATGCCCTGCCCCCTATGACATCACCCCTGACACAGGAGAACCAATGACAAGCACCCTTTTGGATTTTGGGTCGTTTGCCCAGGATCCTCCTCTGTATCTTCCCCCTCCTTATCGACCTGCACAGCGTAGTGAGGGACACCTTGGTCCAGAGTGCACAGAAATACACAAGACGAACGTGTTGCTGGCACTTTTACAAAGCATCTACTCCAATGTTAACAAGCTCTTATGCCCTATTTCACAACTCATACGTCCTGCTACAGAACACACACACCTGACCACAGAGCTCCTTCACCCATTCCGAGCAGTGATGCCCCATTATAAACCAGGTATAACGTGAAATGATGCAACTATATACGTCTACCAAGCAAAATGAGGGCTTTAAGGTTACTGAAGAGCTTCGGACAGCTGTGAGAGGTCTGGAACGATGCCCTCTAATGCCAAACCCAGAGCATCAGAGTCAGGCTAACAGATGGAGCTTTGTCTGCCTTCTCTCATCGTTTTCCCCACACGTGCACACACACACACACACACACACACACACAGCTTTCAATGCACTCTCTACACACAGATCTCTTAGTGCACTTGCCAGACAAACTAAAAGGCTTCATAGAGTGCCGAACTGGCATGCGTGTGCGCACCCACACACGCACTCACAGCTCCGAATGGAAACACACTCTCACTGTCCAGAGCACAGGCTAATAATAGCAGGAAGTGGGGTGTTTGAGTCACTAATGAATGAAACGAAGCAGACACAGAGGCCTGTGAGCCATTATTCTACCAGTCAATACGCATTACTTATGCAGCATTATTACATTACTTCATCCGTTATGCCCTGGCAATATCAGCTCTACTTGTAAACTTAGTAAACCACTGTGGATTGGGACATCTACTTCTTTTTGTCATGGTTTGTAGAATATGAGAGGGGATGTGAGGTCCTGGGAGTGACTGACCCAGGATGCAGTCAGCCTGTGTGTGCATGCATGCATTTGTGTGTGTGTGTGTGTTTGTGTGCACGCATGCCTCTCTCTCTTGTGAGAGTAATCCTCATCACATGGTCAGGACTTGGATCTTTACCTTCCTCCAAGCCAGCACATATTGGATATGCGCACACACACTCACATACACAAACACATGTGCACACACACCCACATACACATGTGCGTGCATATTCCTATAAAAAAAATCATAGGTACACAATACATTTATTATGAAATAAATGATATCAGGAGCATTACATCATATTATGGGAAGCACTTCCTCCTAAGGCCTTCATACACAGGATGTGACGGGTGTGAGAGTGCTGCTTTGCCAACACTTGCTTTGCCAACAGTTGTTGCCAGCAACAACTGCAGATAGAAATGACACATACAAACCGACTACCCACAATGCAACCCTGCCTAAATGCTGATGCACAGACAGGAAGCCTACAAACATTGTGGCAGGGCATTTCACCCTTCCGCACAACTGAATGCATCACAGATTCTTACAGCAAATTAGGGAAAGGGCGGAGTTTCGCGGTGTGGAAGGGGAGGAGTTACTGAGCTGTGTTTTGTTTTGCTAAAGCAATAGAGGCTTCACTTCTATATGACATTAGGAGTCAGTAGCGCACAAGTCTTCAGGGACACTGCATGAGCAGACAGCTTTTCCAAAATAGGCTATAAAGTAGAATTAGGCAAATAATGTTTAGCAGGTTTGTGTGTATAAGGCATTGTTTCAGTGGGGAAGAGTGTGGCTATGCTGTGGTCAAAGAACCGCGGCTGCTAAGGCAGGGAGAGAGGGAGACAGAGACAGAGAGAAACTGAAATCTTCTGTGGTGTATCTCCAGACCACACCCAGCACTGCGGAAGCCCCCACGTAGCTTGCACAGCACAGTCTCATGCACTCCGCCCCTGACGCTAAAGCTCTGGTTTGGGAAACTCACCGTTGCTCAGCAGAAAATCCCTGACTACCATCTATGGACAGGCAGATGACCTCACACAGTACCATTTTCTGAAAATAAGCACCTCTCCTAACAACACCACACTGGTGAGCAGAGCTCAGACACAGAACAACACTGGAGATGACTTAACGATGACGTTATCCCAGACAAAACAGCCCAACTGGTGGACATGGATGACCATTGCCTAAAAAATACGAATCCTGATTGACAACCTCTTGTCCTCTTTTCAGCTCTTTTCATGTTAAGCTCTTTTCATGTTAATTGTCAGTAACAGGAAATAACAAACTGTGACCAGCAACCTTTTCTTGTGTCTACATTTGAGCTCGATACATGTGGCACTGGGCACATCTGTGCATTTTCCACTGTAGCTCAACCCTTGAAATCACTGTGACCATGTAGGAGATTTAAAAAAATAACCCGGAAAAGTGTGAACTAATCCAAATCTGGACACGGAGTGTTCTCTGAGCATACCCTAAATTCCAACTGCTCGTCTCCCAGAGATCTTTGCACTCTCCGTTAAGTCAACTGTTCCCACGGCACTAAGACACTCCACTCCTCTACAGCGGAACGATTCCAGCGCAGTCACCATAAAGACCCTCATGACTCCATCAGATGCCTGGAGTGGATCAGATCACCAGTGCAGTGTGGCACTGGCTCCTCTGTGTGAGGACTTGCATGCATGGAGCATCCTGACCGACAGTGAACTGGCTCCCTGGTGAAAGTGGATGCTGACACATCTCTGTAGGGGGAGTCAGTGGGATGTTCAATGGAAGACGCAAGCTGAAATGCAGCACCGAATGGGAGCATCACTCAACCAGCAGCTCATGAGTCCTCATGGAGTCCGTACACTAACCCTAAACTCCTCCCTGAAAACAAACTCTATGCACTATACCTCAGACTCTGCACACCAACCCAGTAGAACCTTGCTGGTTAAGTCTTGTGTAAGAACAGTGAACCTCTGCACATTAACCCTGATGGTTGTTATAAAGAGTCAACTGAGGGACTCTCAGTTCAGAAACGTTTCTATTTCTTGTCCTCTTTCGCCTGGGAAACCTGAGCATACATGTGTGTCTGAGTTGGCCTGACACATTGCACATAAAGGAGCTCAAGGATAATTTACAATACAGAACAGAAGCCCCTCCTGTCTGCCCCAGACTACGAGCTTTCCACTACACTCCAGTTTCGTGCAAACAATTCTGTTTCCAAACAATTCCAGACTGCAGATCGGAAACATGCGATCATCCCTCCAACCGTCCAAAATTCGTCAAAATCACTCTCTACAATCCAGCAAGAGAGCAGGCGTACGCGCTATTTGAGGTAAGACCAATGGTGTTAACCGAATGGTCTATTTATATCGAAGTGGCCAAGCCTGAAAGAATACAAAAAGTGGACTTGCAGGTGGGGTGAAACAGTTGGTAGTACGGTTAAATGTGTTCAATAGACAACGTTAAGAGGAATTTAGGTAAACACACAACTTGGATAAAAGACGAAGGATGAATCGACACGTGCGAGGCGATGGGCATAAGTGTGTAAAACATTCACAAAAAACCAGAGGCATGTTTAAGGACCAGGACGTGTACTGATGGGTGTGGACAGTGGAACACCATACGGAGAGAAAGCGCCCTGCACCAATGCTGGCCCCACTCTACATTCCTCATGTCTATTCACCCATCGAGATTAACTGGACGTTTTACCGCAGTACAGAAGCGTCCGTTTGTACGTGTATATACTTCTGTATACTTCATACACACAGCAATCATTTGAGTAAGACGAGGTGAAGGTCCGGAGTAGTAGTTAAAAGATGTTACTCGTCTAAATTTAACCGTGAACAACTGCCGCGGACGCCACAATTGCCAGTGCAGGACGGGAATAGCTCGTATATAACTTGTCATTGAGGCGATATTTACAGGCTTTTGTGAACCCACTGTGAAACACAGAAGCCCAAGTGTGGTAGTCTTGATATGTCACGTCGCATGTCACATTTCTCCTCTATGTGTTTGGGAATAATTATCAGAAGAGTGGGGGGGGGGGGGGGGGGGGGGGACAGAGAGATGGTGGTGGTGGGTGATAACGGGAAAGCAGCATTCATACGCTGACCGGACGGCAGTATTGGAGCGGAGGCAACTGCATTGTTGGCAAAATATGATATGAGACATGGTGAGCGAGGTCCAATGTGGCTTTCTACCATAAAACACTCAGAAGGAGGGACAGTCCAACTTACTGAAGGCTTATGCTGGGATAAGGTGCCAACAGACGCCAGGCAAAATTGCGAAATTACCTGTATCTGTCCAATAAAACCGGAGCGTAACTGACGTAAAACTACTGAAGTGACAAATGTGTATGAAGTGTCTTCCTGATGTGACAGCAGGAATGATCTTTCTTCTTATAAATGTGCGACAACAACCACTTTATTTAATGCATTAACCAGGTAGCATCGAAGTACAGAGACAAAGGATGACACCGACCCTAACGTTACCCGTCGGTGGGGCGAGAGAAATCCGAGAGGAAAAGGCGGAAACCGCTTGGATCAAACGACTTCAGGAAACTTTAAGCATAATGTAGCGCTTAGTTCTAAAGGTTTACGGGCTCCCGAAAAACTTTTAGGGGACCACACAGTTGTTTAGAGAACTAGAGTCCACTGAATGATATGTGGCGCTTCTATCGCGTCCTTGGGGAAAGGCACTTACCCTGACGAGGTTGCTGACAGCTGACTGCACAGCGGCAACGGGAGCGGTAAGATCCGGTATAGCTTTTCCATCTACTTCGCCTTCTTCGTGCATGATCACCAAGTGTGATATCTGTTGAGCCACGGGCTCTAAAATACTTTCTATCGTCTTTGTGTGGAAAACCGGCATGATGAAAACTTAGAAGAGCGAGTCGGTAGAAAAAAGAAACCTGTTAAGGTTAAAGGCCCTCAGTTCCTAGAGATTCTCGGTGGTCTAACCCGCTGTTTCCCTTCGAGAGCACACACAGGAGCTGAATTCTCCTTTTTCCTCCAACTATCATGGGAAGCGCCAACCCCACGCAGAACAACCTAAACCTTCACGTCTTACTACAATTGCCGCCTCGCAGCCAATAGAATTAAGCCGAGAGCCGCACCCGTGCGCATGATTGGCTCATGGCGACGCAAGTCAATTCCCCTTGCCCCACCGCCCTCTGCTTTAGTCGTGTTTGCTAGAGACGCGAGTTCTTGCCAAATTACGTAATACATTCTCTTGCCCTAAAAAGGAAAATTGGTTCTACCGTTCAGGAGTATTCCAACATGCCGAAGGCTCTGTTAACGCGAATGACGAGGGTGCATTTTGCACTGGATAGGAGATTTCTTTCACATTTTTATGTTTTATAACTCCCGGTCTCGTGCCGTATTTGATGCCATAGATCTGGAAACTGGTGGAAAATATCAGATTCCATATATAGGCCTAGTCAGAGGGAAAACCGGAACTGGCTCTGGTCATATAATTAGCGTTAAAAGGAAATTCCAGTTTCAAAAACAACTGGCTTGGAGCTGTCAAGTGCCATAGCAAAGAAAATATTTAGTTTGTTTTGTTTGAGTTGTATTTCTTATTGTAGAACTGGCACTGGTCTTAGGACACTCGCATTGCCAGGGTGTGATGTACTGTATTGAACCTATAACTGGACCATAAATTAGAGCTTGCAGTTCCATAGAAAATACCACACATTCCTCCCAGCACTTACAGAGTGTAATTACATCAGGGCATTTCAGAGCCTTTGCCAGACCAGTGATTCCCACTGTTTCCCTGGAGAGATCCACACAGAGCACTAAATGACCTAATATGGAAAAGCGTGAGTCCAAAAAGCACAAATTGAGCCTGTACTGGTGTAGATACATCAAGAGTGATGCACATACCTTACAGCTCAACCACCTGCAAGAACAACGCACTGAGACGTGAGCACTGAATAGTGACTGAGTTCTGACCCAAGTCTTCGGTACTGTCCCACATCATTAGTGCCTCAAGATTTCAGTACCGCCCTTGGCGACTACCCTTAATGCTTATCATAGGACAAGAGTACTGACCCAAGCATCCAGTACTCCAGGATGTACTGAACGTAAGGTGCAGTTTGGTCACACTACTACTGTGAGATGAGAACACATCCAACAATGACATTACCACTTCTTTTTTCTTGTTGTTCAGGAGGAACTGCTGCAAAACCACCAGATTTACATATTGCAGTTAAAAAAGGCATTAAAAGAAATAATCTGACAAGGAATGTATGCGTAATGTGTGAAACTTTGATGTTTGGTCTAAACATATCTCTATTGCTGTACAGCAATTATGCTTCACACAAGGTGACATCTCCAGGGGGTGGTGAGTCGAGAACGTGGTCATCATCCAGCAATACCCCTCTACACATCCAACATTTCGCCCTTTGTAATGCGCACCCATTACTTATTAACTCACAATGCACTATTATTACCACAGCGTGCTTGATATTTTTGGTTTCTTTTTAGACTCTATTTAAAACAAGGGTGTAATGTTTGTGAACTGGTTTAGAAATAGTTCATTTAATGTTTATATTAACATATTTCAGCACTGCCTGTATATATCTAGTTTCTCTTTATGCCGTCTGGCAAATATCAAAGTACGTTAGTGTCCGAGAATTTTTCTTCTCGTGTGCGGGCAGTCCAGACGCAGACAGCTTTATCCAAATAGGCAAATCCTTCATGGTTTGTGGAATGATCATAGCTGGACTAATTGTGATTTTCTCTGTTTGTATCTTCCAACCCTAGCATATACCCTAAGAGATGCTGAAAAATTCCTTTAGGAAAAACCCAAGAAGCCTAACAAGATCTTCGCCAAAGCATTAATTCAGATACAGGGCAATTAGAAGGAAATGTTTTACTCGATTCCTGATAATACACTTCCATCTAGTGGTCACACATATTAAATGTGTTTTTCAATATACTGACAAAATATACTCTTGAAAGCAGTCCCTTTACTTTAGTACACACGATTGGATTTTGTATGTAGTATAGTTTTGGAGATTTGTGAGAGGTTCCGTCTGGATTAGGACAGGTGCTGGTTAAACAATGTCCAATCTCTGAATGATTGTTTTAACGTTCTTTTTTCGCTGTTTCCGACTCTCCTGTTATTCCGCTTGTCGGGTCACCTCAGCGACCTCAGCTGCAACTATTACGTGATGTGACACAGCTGGCAAAACAAAAACAACACAAGTGCTAAATTCACGGCCGACTCCAGAACACCGTCCTTCTTTCAGTGAGTAGCACAATGCACTAAAAACGGACATGTACTTGTAATTATACAGATGAGGCGGCGGGTGTTAAATGCCTACATTCTAGTCAATTTATCAATGAGTGCTAATTGAGCAAAAGTCAGTAAATTGTTGAATTGGACACAGCAGCAGTCTCAGGTTCAGTACAGCCTGGCTATGAGCTGAAGGCCAGCACATGGTGATGATTTCCCTGCTCTAACACCTGGCATTAAACCTGGCAATTAACTGAAGAGTCGAGCCTTTAGCACGGGATCAGAGAGATAAACACTTTTTAAAATATCAGTTGATGCAGGAAAGATCCCAGCATTTTCCCCCCTCAAGTAAATGAGCTAGAGTCTGTTTGCTGGTCATCATGCTTCACTCTCCAGATTGACATCAAACAGAATTCCACAGTAGCAGAGTGCACTGTGTTGTTTAATGTCTTCAGATACTTTGACTGAATTTCAGCGCAAGCAACAGGCAAGAAGGGGTATACTGGGGGTTCAGCAGGGGTTTCATACCTGTGGAAACTCTGATCTTATATTGTATCAAATCTGTAACATATGGGCAGACAGAAAACAAGCAGACAAACGGCACAGACCACACATGCTAGTAAAGGGTGTAGCAGACTGGTCGAAAAATGAAAGGTAGAGTGAGTGAGTGAGTGAGTGTTGGCACTACCTGTATGTTGAGACCTACTCACAGAACAAGCTGTAACTGAAGGGTTAAGAGAGAAATCCAAAGCATCAGAAATTACAGGAAAATACATGAATTTTAATTGCTGATTACACTTTCTTTCAAAATGTACATATTAATACAAACAACAGTAAGTGTTAAACACTGCATATTTCATTTGGACTCCATTTGAAAACTCATAATAAATATAAAAAAATACATTACTCATATATACATAAATATATGTAGGTAGAGATATTAAAAAAATGTACACAAAATTTCCAGAGAAACAATGTTTCAGACAGATATATTAATATATATATATATATATATATATATATATATATATATATATGGAAAAAAAAACAAGCGACTAACAAGTAGCTTGGGTCAGCAGAGCAAGGAGTAAAGAGTACCAGGCCTATGGGAGAGAGAGGGAGAGAGAGAGAGAGAGAGAGAGAGAGAGAGAAGCCATAGCTTAAGGTTACTCCTGAAACTGAACTGAGTTTTTCACTCCTGCAGGTATAGGGAATCTTCATTTTCTGGGATCGGTTTGGTTTTCTGCAGAATCCAGTGGTTGTATTTCATGACCCTGGTGTAAACACCAGGGCGGAAGTCTCTGGAACACCCTTCTCCCCAGCTCACAACTCCAAACAGAAACGCTTGTCCATCCACATTACATACCAGTGGACCACCAGAATCCCCCTGCACAAATCACACACGCACGCACGCACGCACGCACGCAAATCGTTAAACACCAAAATATTGTAGCATTACATTTACATTTACATTTACGGCATTTAGCAGACGCCCTTATCCAGAGCGACTTACAAAAAGTGCTTCATTGTTTTACTCAGAACAAAATCTCTAGCTAGTTAGTATAGGCTAAAATCAGGAAGAAACTTTAAGCAAAGATATTATTAGATACAGTCAGTATGGACGCCTAGATATACTCAAATATATACTGAGAATAAAAGTCTTTTGATATATGTAGATGGTTCTGTATATAAGTATAAATAGAAGTGTTGCTCTAGAAAAGAATATTTCAGAGGCTATCAAATAAATGCATAGTTGTTATAAAGAAACGAGTTCTTGAACTGCCTATTACCACATAAGGAGAAAAAAACAACTATTGCAGTATAACGATTCTGTCAGTGTTAGATGTGTTAGACTCATCATTACTCCCCCAGATGGCCTGGCGGTTCTACTTGGTCCAGGAGTAAATGTTGTGACAGCGTAAATATGTGGACTGGGTGTGCATGAGCTCTGGGTTGGGATCCACAGATGTGTTTTTCTGGAAGAAATATGAGAAGGCTCAAATGTTCACACCTTGCAAGCATCCACACTCCAGTCTGGAACTCCTGCACACAACATGTTATCCGTGATCATGCTGCCATAGTAATTCTTGCTTGAGCATACGTCCTGTGGTAACAGGTTGACTTTGCCCTCTCTGAGATATTGAGAGTTATACCATAACCCTGGAACACACACACACAGGTTTAGTTAAACATAGCACAAACCCACGTCACACAATTGAAAGCATTAGCACATTTGCACCATAAAGGTGAAAACCTGGAAACCTGAACTTGAATTTGAGCATTTGAGCACCTTCTTGCTCTTTGCCATAGCCGGCGATCTGACAGGATGTTCCATCAGGAAGTGAGACGTGAGGAAGAGGGAGACAGACGGTTCTCACTGAGCTCGTCTCCACTGCACAGACGCCTTCCAGGCTGCTAATCTGCAGCAGTGCTAAAACACACACACAAATACACACAAGAGCTTCAGCCATTTCTTTGAGGAGCAGTCGAGCTTGGGCAAAGAGTGAGAGGTGGAGTTACCGATGTCATTGTCATAGCTGCCGTCTTGGTCATCAAAGTGTTCGTGTGTGTAAAGTCGTGTCACTCTGAAGTTTTGCTCTCTCCTCGCATCAGTTTCATTCAGGGCGCTCTTCCCTAGCGCCACCTGCAGTTTCCTGAGGTTAGTGCTGGCACTGTGAGCAGAGTCAGCACACAGTACATCAGTACTCTCTCACTCAGTACATTCACCCCATCATTCATTTTATATGGTATTGTTATGTGTTGTTATGTGCTGTTTTGCATTTGGGGAGCTGTCATTTCTAACCCCTGAGGGAAGCAGTGTGCTGCTGTGAGCACCCAGCAGGGGGCGATAAGACTTCCAGCGCAATGGAACACACTGCGCTGGCTGGAACTCTTCCAGAACACCGCTGCCATCCAGGGGTGTCGCTCCACCGTACTTAAAGACCCGCCCACAATCTTAAACTGCTCTTCAGACGGATTCCCACAATTCCAATCTGAAAAAAACAAGAGCACAACACAAACAATTTAAATACTGTACACGAACAACAAGACACACTAATGGATCCACGCTAGAAACGGTGCACTGGTCAAACTCTGTGGCATCATTGGTATTGCAATGGGAACATGGATGTTGATTGTCTTGATTTTACATCAGTTTCTGGTCATTTGTGCACAGATTGTTTGTATAGTACCAGAATTTGTCACCCCACTCCTCACACTCATTTTTCTCTATTCACAATCCCTGTAAAATCAGCCCAGTCTTAATAACAGGCCTAGGGGTCATCTGGGGGTCATCTCAGAGCAGAACTCACCTGAGTCGGAATCTCTGAGGAAAGGCAGCACAGTGCTGGGAAGGGCTGATGGACATAGAAACGGTCATGGTGAGTATGCTTTTATATTTTACACACACACACACCTTAGTGCACAGACAGATACACAGTTGATATATTTATATGTATTTTTGATACATCGTGTTATGGCTGGGAGCACTAGATCCTCACCAGGTTGTGTGTGACAGTGTGAAATGTTGCAGTATTCTTTAACAACACGAGATCGCCTCTGCACAAAACACCAGGGCTTCCTGCTGTTGTCTGGATTCCTGTGGTTATGATAAATCATACACATTTAGGATCAGTGAAATGAACACCTCAATACTTTCCAGACCTCCCAGTCTAAAACGTCTGTATGAACAGTGTGTGAGTATGTATATAATGAATGATTTTACTGTATATACGTGTGAGGAAGGTGCATTAGCATCCTGTAATGTGTGTGTGTGTGTGTGTGTTTGTGTGTTGTGTTAGATTTGCCTGCATTGGTTGTGTTGCCCCAGACCCAGACTCGCACTGTCTGCTCCAAATGCACGCTTGTGTATCAAATCCCATTCCAGACACTTGCGCTGGCTCCACGTCTGCGACACAGGGCCGCGGTAGTGCGCGCCGTTCCCGACATAACAGACCTGCGAGTCATCTGCAGGCACACATCGGCATAAAAAACCACAAGACTAAAGCACCGTGCCGTACGGAAACCCCAGCCAATGCTCTGGGTGTCGTTGGGAGGAGCTCGGTACCTGTCTCACAACTGGAGCCACTGAAGCCTACAGGACACAGACAGAACATGTGCTCTCCGCTGCTCAGTGCAGACACAGACCTGCCTCCATTCAGACACCACGGGACTAAACGCACAACCACACACACGGTTTGAAAAAGGAAAATGCATTTTGTTTTAAGAAGCTAATACAAACGGATAAAAGCCCATCTGGACAATATCATCACAATGATGTTTTCCAGTACATTTTTTTTTAATTATGGAGATACAAATCACAGATAAGACATACAGCAAAGTCACCACCAATGGCCAGACAAGAAATCTAATCACATGCACAAGCAGAAACAGAGCCATAACAATATATACTTCATAAATTCACAAATTCAATATATACTCATTGCATAGGAATAAGAAAGTACCCTATTCAAGTGTGCTAGGAGTCAATGAAGTTACCTGCTGCTTTGGAATGATCGTATAACCACCTGTTTGGCTTGGCTACAGTCTGTGGAAAGGTGCAGAGAAGCTTGAGTTATTTTGTCATTAGCCATATACACTAGAACAGTTAGAACAGGGCTGTATGTGGGTCTGCTTACCACTGTACACTGTACCACTGTGGATGTCAGTAGCAGAGAGACACAGACCAATACCAACATGTCACTCATCCAGAAAAGTCTCAACCTACAGCAGGAAGACACACTCTTATCCTGAACACAGCCGAACAAATGTAGTTTTAAGATGAAAGTCCTTGCATGTTATGCTAAGATATCATCTTACCTCTCCATCAGATCAATGTGAGCTCCTGCGCCAGTGCCTCTGTGAATGCGAGATCGCGGGTTCAGTTTCCTCTGCTTCCCTCTGCGACACTAAACCCTTATATAGGTCATGGTGTGTTCTGATTGGTGCAGGAGTGAGGAAGAGTGACGGGCCAATGCGGTCTGCCAGCTTTTTAAACAGAGCGTAAACAGACCGATGAATCAGTGATTCAGTTCTCTGTGATACCCAGCATCACTGAACCCCGTACACGCACACACACCAGTCCCTTTCGGAGTTTCCCATTAATCCCTTCTGGAATTCTCCCTGAACCACACCTTGTTTTAATCAGCCATGGTTCTGGAAGAGCTGAAGCTTCTTGTCACTCTGTGAGCAGGATCCGATTCCCCTGAGGCAGATTAAGTTCAAGATACACCTTTCACCTAACCGCTCAGAGAGTATTCAGGAGAAATACTATAGAGAATAACAGGATTATTACAGTATTTGCATAAGCCTATAGGTTCTCTGATATTTGTGTTAGCTATTAAGTGCTTTCATGGATTGTGGTGAAATGATCTTAAGGTGTAATGGGGAGATGGGGAGTTGTGTTTGTATGACTACATTACTGTGGAGTGTAGGACTGATCCTGGGTCAGCTACAGTCAAATCTCTAGTTTGTGAAAACTGGCAATCTACATTAAGCTTAATGCAGGCACGTCATTTCATAGCTGTGTCCAAAGATATGTTACTTCATGTGTCAATGCAGTTATTAATCTGACAGCTCTTTTTTCTGGCATATTACAATTTATGTATGAGCAACAGACATAAAATTCAGTTAAGGTAAAATTCTTTAGTGGAAGTTTACACATTTGAATTCATAACCCAACATTCAGACTTCAGGTCACACTTTTCAAAACTGCCTGCATTCAATCATTAAACCTCTATGTGTGATTGAAGTCAAATGAAGTTAAATGAAGCATCTTGATACTTCAAGGAAAACATTTAAAGATCAGGAATGAACAGAAGTGGACATTCCAGGTTCAGAAAGTAAAAGAAAGTTTTACTTCCTGGATTGTGTTGATTCCACTAATGTTACCTGTCTTGCACTAATTAGAAAATCCAGCAAGCTTAACTAAAATCCTGGGAAGGAGTTTTATGTTCTGAACCTGGAATATCCACCTCTGGGAATGAAACAGGATTTTCAAACACGTCATGAAGTCATGAAAACACCACAGCATGTGTGAAAGGGAGAGGAGCTGGTTGAGTAGACAGAAGCGCTGTTTGACATGTTTTTGGTCCACTTGTAGTGCTGCCAGTACATCATCTAACCAAACAAACCGTCTTTAGCTTTAAAGAATAACGCGCTAACTAACCAGATCTTAACATGACAGTTCCATCCAAGAGTTTACAGCCAAGTTTCAAAGACACTGCTGAATAAGACTGCTGAATAAGTATCCTGTGGTCTTTTAATCACAGCTCAGCACAGGATGAGGTGAAGTTGGCAGCTTAAGAGGAAGTGGTAGCTCAATGGTTAAGGTACTCGATTAGTAATCAGGTTCATAGTTCAAGCTCCACAACTGCCAATTTGTCTATCAATTGCTCAAAATTGTTTTGTCATAACTGTAATAATTTGCAATAAGTCTATAATAACTGTAATGAGATGTTGCCATGTATTGCTTTAAGAGGGGAACTGCCTACCATTTCTAAAGGCTATGTGGAGCCGGCTCTAGAGTAAGCAGCGCGTGTCAGGCAGTGTGCTTAAGCTAAAGACAAATGGCTGAAATGATTCCAAAAACACAACAAAGGTACTCAGACATATTTTGCATCCTTCTTTCTACTCTTGTTGAGGGATGCAGACTTTCTAGATTTCAAGTATGAATTTAGACTCTAGCTACGTGATTTTTAACTATAGTGTATATTTATGAAGGAAGCAAGATGAAAATAAAATGATGAGGATCTTTGGAATTGGGGTCAGTGACATCACATTACAAAAGGCCCAATGATTGTTTAGGATTCCTTTGATTAAACCAAGCTGCTGCTAACAGTGTGTCACCTCTTCCCAGCAGCTGCTGGTCAGGGAAGTCCAGCTGGACAAAATTAGGTCAATCTTCAGTCTTGTTGACCTACAGACCTACTTAAACTCATTAAAATACTTGGACAGTTTGTTTCTCTGAAATGAATTGGCATAAGGTCAATATCTGAGATGAATCAGTGTTAAATGATTCCCTTCAATATTGTTGTATATGTGAAGTGCACAAAAAAACATAAATGTGAATAAATGCTTTCTTCTGTTCTTATGTAGTATGGATCAAGACAGGAAACACCCATTTAGAAAAGGCCCCCAGTAACAAGCACATGAGCTGGACATCCCCAAATCCACATGGAAGGAACCACAAGAGCTGGTGGAAAACAACATAGCAACAACATCCTGTGTGACCTTCACATCCAGAGGGAAAACAAGTACTGGTGAACCACCCAGCCATTGTGATGCTTACAATGCAGTTATATAAACACCCAAACAAAGGAATGTGGGATGTTGGAGGAATGGCAGGGAATTAAAGGGTACAAACAGAGAAAGTCAAGACCAAAGTTGTCCCAGTGGTGATAGGGGCACAATCTGAAAGAGAGGCTCATATGGGTCCCAGGAAGATCCCAGATCAGAATAGCACAATCCAAGGGACACCCGCGGCCCAAACGTAGCCTTTCACCCATGCTAGCTGACCACTAGCACTACCTGTAGTTTAAAAGGAAATTCTAGTTGATGACATTCCATGTCATAGTTTATCATAAATGCACACAGATGAAGAGTGGAAGTTCTTTGCAGCACAGAAGAGCTTTGATGCATGCCTCTGCTTTCTCCATCGTGCCGCTGCTTTAAGACAATCCGAACTTGAAGCATGAAGACGTGAAGTTGCTGTGGGCTGGTCTAATAAGCAGTCATCATTGCAAAAAGGAGTGTCATGGTTCTTTTTTTTATTGTAGTTTAAACATTAAATCCATATTAGGTATTTACAACATTATTTTATACAAAAAGGTCAGAGGGGGGGGTAGGGAGCAGGAAGCAGAAATTCAGAGTGGACACAGCAACATGTCTGGGTGCGTGTTGTGTGCGTGGCTTAGGCAGATGTGTCAAAGAGCTTCTCGATCATCTCCTCCACTTGCTCAGGTGTGTATTTGTGGTACTTTTCTGGATTCTTGGTGAACGCAATGTTTGCATACCTGTGAGAAACATCACACATATAGTACGTCCAAACTTAATAATAAACTCCACCATCCTACATGTTCCTTGATGTGTGCGAGTCGCCTCACCGGTGGAGAAAGGCTCTGTAGGCCTCGGACACCAGTCTCTTCTGAGCGTGTCTGATGGTGTCCCTCTGCCCTTTATCAGGAATGGCCCAAACCTTCTGGATCTTGCAGAGCTCCTCCAGACCATCATTAAAGCCCTGCAGGAACACACACAGTCAGGCCCTAACATTCACACCAAGGGAATAACACTGCAGGGTAACAGCAGGCGCAAATGCCCCACGCACATCTCAACGTGATGTCTAAACACATTTGTAGTACCATGTTACACGCCTAATTGATGCTCTGTAGACCTCTGCCATGCACATAAATCACATGCTCAAGAGAAAAGGATTTTGCAGGGTTTTGACTTACCTTGAATTTGTCTTTGATCACTTGCCTTTCTTTGTCTTTAAGCTGCAAACAGCAGTAAAAATAGAAAAAGCTTAAAGCCTGTTTCCATGGCCAAGTTTACATCTCACACACTTGTGGGAGTTGTTTAGATGTTTACACTTCCTAACACATTTATTCTATGGCATTCTTAACAGTCAAAAACAAACCAAATCAGAGCTTGATTATGTCAATGTAATATAATTTCTGGCATTCAGAATTCTAAACTAAATTAAACATTTTATGGAGAAGAAAAAAATATTTGTCTTCATTCAGTATGTAAGGACATTCAGTAATGTATGTATAGTGTCTGTGTGTGTGTGTTCCCACCTTGGATCCAGGCTGAAATGCTGGCACGTTCCGCTCAGACAGGTGGTCTGTTACTTTAAACCAGCTGTGGACACACCAGGGTCAACAGGCACACAACACAACTCAGTAATGTTATAATTTTACTGCTGTTAATTTTCAGACTCAGGTTTCTGAGGAAAAATTACACTTAGGGTGATGTCTGCATATTCTGGTAAGGACATGGACTATAAGAAGACTGTGAAGTCCAGCTGCTGCCGATACTCAGACGCACTGCGGAACAGAGGTGTTACCTGCGCTGGTATGTCTGAATCTGCTGTTCAATCAGCTCTCTGTAGGAGCTCTCTGCTTTCCTCTGAGTGACTGCAACCAATTGGATCAGCTCGGACCTGAACAGTATGGTGAAAGAGTCACACACTCAGGCTGATGACACTCCCAACACGCAAGCACACAAGCCCCAAAAAGTACAAGACACTAACACAGTTTAGTACAGAAAGTCTAACAGAGGTTGCTTATTTGCTTTATCAGGCTTTAAGATAGTCAAGTAATGACTTGTAAAACATTCCAAGAGCTAAGCACAAGAATGCAGGAGCAGAAGCCCTTTGTATCTGTGCCCCAAAGCTATGGAACTCCCGTCCAATGAGATGGCAGGGAGCCTCTCTAACTGCTTAACATGCAGATGGAAGCATGTCAGAACGCTGCTCTTCTGGTGTTTGGATTTCCTTTTACCACTAATGCTTCTATTAATTTTAAAGTGTTGATTTCCTTTTTATTTAAATTATTAAATTTTTCATTTTCAATTATCTTCTTTATTTGCACATGTCCTGGTACGTTGTTCTAACCAATTTATTTGCTGATTTTTCGGTTTGCTTGTGGCTTCTAAACAGGGTAAACAGGTAAAGCTGCTGGTTGTTAACGGACATTTATAATAATCACATTTAGCATTATACCAATTATATCTGCTATTACTACTGGGCACTGGTGTGAGACCGGTGTGAGAGACCGGTGCGAGAGACCGGTGCGAGACCGGTGCGAGACCGGTGTGAGACTGGTGTGAGACTGGTGTGAGACCGGTGCACTCTGAACTGTGAAGTGCAGCAGTCGAATACCAACTACTCACTTTTCCAGAGACTTCAGGATGTAGTTGTAGTTGTTGTGAAGGAAGATGGCGCTCAGGGCCTGATCCTCATATACTTTCGATTTACTTAGCAAATTTAGCTGAAGATTTCCCAGTACTTTACCTAGAATTAAAAAAACACAAGCAAAACCCCCCCCACCAAACCAGTTAGAGTGGTCTGTGTACTGTGTGTGTAGGTGGGAGGTGTGTGTGCTTATAAGGGTAATTGGGTGATAATGATATGCAGGGCCTCTAGTGGCATTTGTGTTGGGTTTGGATGTGCGAGTGTGAGGCCCAGCAGTGTTTCTTGGATGTCCTTGGGATGATGCAGTGTGTTCCAGTTATACTGTATCCCAGTCCCCAACAGACCAGAAACAAGCCCTTAAAACCATGAACAACGGTCACAAGTGTCCCGGGAGCTTAGAGCAAAATACATTCTGCTGTGTCCTGAAGACTGTGTTGAGTGTATTATTGGGTAGCATGTGTATTTATAAATTACACTGCAAGTGTTGGAGTATTGTGTTTTTAAAGGCCAATTAATATAATATAAATATAATATATATATATGTGTGCAAATGTACTACCTCCCATCATAATAAATATACTTAATATTTGTATGCGTGTGCTTGTGTGCGTCTCTTACAGATGTAGGTGCTAAGGAGTCTACGGCTGAACTCAGAACTGTAGCTGCTGGCCGACGAGCTCGTCTCTGGAAAGAGAAAAAACGATTTAGTGGACCGGCAGGCTTCACTCCTGCCCACTCCCTTCTTCCGCACTCCACACCCTGTCTGTCTCTCACACACACACACACACAAGCACATCACCCCGCTTACACACCACACACTTGCACAGTCCATCAGCACACACCAGAGCGGAGTCCGAGGCGTGGAGGCACGTCACCTATCTGTTCCCACGCTGCCTCCTGAGGTCACACTTTCCCCAAGTACACTCACTAACGTTTCATGGAGGCTGGTAGTCATTTAAGAAGACATGCTCCAGGTGTACTGAACCTACTTCAGGTGTACTGAACCTCCTCCAGGTGTACTAAACTTTTACTACTGACAACTTTTACTACGGCTTTTTTTTGGCTTTTGCCAATGTATCACCAAACAGACCATAAAATCTGCATTAATCTAAATACATCCATACTGCAAGATAAACAGTGTATCTTTATCATCATGTGCAATTCACAGTACTGCTGGCCAAATGCTTTTGTTGGATCAGGACAGAATATAATGTTGATGTTTATCATGCCTTACTTTTGTTTCACTGATTTGTAAAACAAGCACGAATACCAATTCAAATTCTGTATGGGCAGGACTGAGGTAAAGGTTTACCATTCTGAAAACACTTCAGATGGCTAAGGTGTTAGTGCTAACAAACATGTCCACTGTCCATCTCAGATATGCAATTTATTTAGGAAGGAAGTGATTTTATTACCAGTCACTTCCTTTTGTCTTACATTTAGAGAAGGAATTTTAAATGGGTACAGATTTCAGCCACAAGTCACATCAAGAGAATCTAATAATGCTATGCAAGCAATTTTGTGCAAGCAGTTTTACTTAAATCAACCAGAAATGAGCACTTTCCAGCATATAAACAATTCAGAAAAGCACTTCAAAATAGAACACCTCATAATTATTTAAAAAGCCAGAGGTTTTGCAGTTAGCTGTGAAGCTACACCAGGTTTGAGAAGGTCTTGTTTGTATGGCTGAGAGTCTGTGTGAGCGTGTTTATATGATTATTGCTCAGCACTCTGCAGCCCTGTGGAGTGGTGGTTTTAGAAAACTGTATTCACATTTCAAAGACAAGAGTGGCACCATGTGCATGAGACGCTGTTGCCTGGGGCCAGAGGAACTGACTGCATACACACACAATCAGCTTTATAAGGAGAGTCTGCTGCTGTTGGGGAGGGAGGGGAGCCCTGCTAGTGTATGTCAAACTCTGGAGCCATACAGTAAGGGCTTGGCACGTGCGTAACGTGGTTGCCGCCGCCGAGCAGTTAACAGAGCTAGCCGAATGTTGGCTGGGACGCCCAAAGTTGCGATCGAGTTTGCAGAGGTGTGGTCTCTGCCAAGTCTCTCCCACCCCCCCCGGCTAATAACATCCGCCGTTACTAAAATCTGATTGGCAAACCGGACCAACTTTCTGGCGGAGTCTCTCTTAAGCAACATACTTCATTCTGAGACTAGAAAACACATCCAGATATAACACGAGACAAAGAGTGAATAACCAGTTTAAAAGAGTCAGAAACCAGTTTAAAGAGACAGAACAGCCCTGTTCATGCGCTTACCTCGGGGGTCTAAAGGAATATTGTAAGTGTCCCCGAGTACTACAGAACAGAGCAAAGCAGAAAAGAGAAAGAAAGAGAAAAAGAGAGAAAGAAGCACAGTGCAAGAGGTTAGAAAAGTCGTTAGTGCAGACCAAGCATAACCAATCATAGCTCGGTGGCGCAAGAGCAGAGGATTATGGGATGGGGAAAACAGAGCAATGAGAAAGGAGGTGCTTCTGGATGAGTGGGAGGAGCTGCACGGTGCTTTCTTGCAGTAATGTGTTCAGATCTTTTTCGAAACCCACAGCACTACGATTCTATAGGCTTGGAAATTAGCTGATGAGTTAAAATAGAACAGAAAACCACCAAACTCTGGACTCGAGGACTGGAGAAATTCTTTTTCTATTTGTAATTGTCTTAATCAATCTGCAGTCAGGCCTAATGCAACAGCACCACTAAAAATGACAAAAGCATGGATGCAGAAACTCAGAGCTCAGCTGTTCCTCAAACCCAGAGCTCAGCTGTTCCTCAAACCCAGAGCTCAGCTGTTCCTCTTTACTGGCAACAGGTGAAGAAACTAATAGTTATGCTTAAGTTGCTAAGAGACAGACAGCTGGGTTGACAGAACTTGAAAAAAAAACACCTTCACAACTTTATAACCATGACAACAGTCTATCAAAAGTCAAACACTATTTCAGATTAAAAATTACCTCATGCAATAATGTTTTAATAAGCCACATTAACTGTGTAAAAAAATCAGCTAATTTCACAATGATAAATGACTACTGACTAAAATATCCAAAATGAGATGTTCAGTGCAGTCCATCTTACATATTTAAAATTAAATCTTAATAAAACCACAAACACTAAAAGTCCTCCATCTTGAATGCTGCAGGGTCACGATTGCTACATCCTTCTCAACATGCAGTGTTCACCACATCCACAAGAAGACGAGATTCCTGTGACACCTGTACTGAATACCTAAATCAGCTATGGATAAGAAACAGGGGATCATATGCAGTTGTTTCTTTCTTTGTGGTGTTTAGGTTCATATGATGTCTTTGAGAATAGTTTGCTAAAGGGTATTACAGTGTATTTTAATGGGATTACATTTACACAAAGACTAGGATTAAGGAAATACACAGAGATTTCCCCTGAAGGACAGAGGTGTTGAACTTGCAGGAGAAAGCAAATGCAGGATGACAGACAAATGGCTGAAACATGAAGCTGCTTGCAGTGCTTTCCTTAAGACTCCTGATCTGGGACCTGATTTTGCATGCCCCGCTTAATTCACACAGTGAGGCAGAGCTGGTCTCGAATCAGCCAGCACCCTGCGGCTGGAGCAAAGAGGAGAAACCCGGCACTGAACCACAGACAGTGAAAAGGACGGCACAGGAGGAGACAGACACGGAGGAGACAGACAGCAGAGCGTCTGCTCAGGACAGGGGACGGGCAGACTGGGGGACGGTGTGCGGCACAACAAACAGATGTAGGAAATGAAACATCCCAAGAAAGACCAGTCTGTGTCTACAACACAATGGTACCTGCCCATAGAGCCAAGATTAATGTCAGGATGAGAAGCACGTATGAAGCTAGATGTTTGACACTTGATATTGCTTGCATAAAGTGCACACTCGTCTACATGAGTGATGAGACACTTCACTGGGTCGTGTAAGACTAGAAGTCCAGTTTAGACATTTAGACTTTGGGATAAAACACCCATAGCATATCAAACTCTTCATTTGAACAGATTTAAGTGAAACTATCTGCATCGGTAAATAAATAAGATCTAAATACACTGTGAAACATCAATGACCGCAAGAGACACACAAACGCGTCCTGCTGTTTTAGGTAGGCAGTTCAATCAGTGTAGGTTTAATCTAATCTTTTCCTAAGCGTGGTTGTGAAGGGTTCAGGTCTCGGCATTTTACCCTGAGAAGCCAGCATCGCTCCTGCGGTCTCCTGGAAGTCTAACAGCTGCTGCAGGAACAGGATGGCCTACAGGAAGAACCAACAAACAGAAGAACAAAAGGAAAAAAGAGAGCGAATTACATCACAGGAAGCAAAGGTCGAAAGTCAAAAGGTTTCACCACTAACACAGAAGTAACATAAGAATCAAAAGACAGCAAAGGACAGGGCTTACGTTGCTGGTGAGCTCATGGACTGTGCCATCTTTAGGCATGTTGTACTCCTTGTCTGGATCGTTCTGTTGGAGAGACACTGCTGGTTAGTGCTAGGATTCTACAGCACTGTCACCCTGCAGTATAGTTTAATTCTCTATGCTACTTATCTTGCTGTTGTATTCTGCACTCAATACAATATTACTTGCACACCCATACTGATAATGAATCTTATTAATGTTTTGTGTGTGTGTTTGTGTGTGTGTGTGTATGCATATATGAGTGATTCCTTGGATCTTGTATGCGCAAAGAGGCCTAACTGTGATTCAAAGAGGCTTGATTATGATTCAGTTTCCCGGAAGATCATCCACTTCCTGTCATGTGACGTGGACGAACCTTGATGCTGTCAGCAAACTCCTCCAGGGCTTTGGCCCCCGTGGTCTCCATCGAGGTGATCAGACTGGGCAGCTTGTTCTTCGTGCTGGCAGCTGTTCCCTATAGAAATCACCACATCACATCATCTCACAGTCCAACACAGACCACAGAATCAACAGTGCCATTCCCAGACCTGCCGCTCCACCTAGACGTAGTGATCAGACAACACTGACTAACAGGAGGGGACATATGGAGATATACGACACATGGATATATATAAAGGGCATATATGTGGAGATATATGATATAAAGGTGGATATGATATATGGATTGGTGTGTGTGTGTATAATACATAACATTTTTTCTTTACATAATAGGTTAACGGTTATATGGCTATAAGGAGATACATAAGGATATAAGACATATGGGGATATATGAGGATATTATATGGGGTAGATGCATGATAAAATATGGGATATATACATGATAAAAGGGATATGCATAGATATACACACACACGTGTATATATATATATATATATATATATATATATATATATATATATATATATATATATATATATGGTTGGATGGTGTGAGATCTGTTCTTCTGGTTCTCTCTCGCCTCCTCTCACCTGTAGTGTGGCGTCGAAGTCGGGCTTGGTTTGCTTGAGATGCCTGAGAATGGGGAAGATGGTGAGGACAGCAGAGTAGTCATGCCTCATGATGGCCTTGCGTGCGGAGGTCACAATGCTGTCTCCATCCAGCATCAGATTATCCAAGGCTTCCTGTGCATATGGAAAATTACACAAACACAGAAACAATGTAGTGATCCAAATGCACGCCAACACACATTACAACACAATGTGGCAATATGCATGCACACAAATGAAGAAAAACAATGAACACAAACGCACAGACACACACAGTAGGTGCGCTGCCGTAATGCTTACAAATATGTACCCGTGGACATGCGCATATGCGTGCACACAGAGCTAGGGGGCGTGTCTGAAGCAGACCTGAATGAGAGAGTCGAAGGTCTTTTTCTGGTGGTGTTCTGGGATGATCTCGGTCAGTAGAGCGTACTCGCTCTGCGCCATCTTGACAAAGGCACTGATGCAGTGAATATACGAGTCGACCTCAACATCCATATTATCATCCTTCCCTGAGACATACACACACACACAGCTGTCAGATGGACAAAATGATGTCATAGGAACACTTTTGTGTGGATGAAGATATATTCTGGTATCATATTTAAGACACTCCCAGCAGTGGAAATGACAGAATGAATGTTCAGATTACATCATCACTGCTTGAGATGGGGTTCTCAGTAAGCTACAATAAGAACACACATCCTCAGTGTGAAAGTATTTTGGTCCCAGAAATTGTGCACTGCATGGCCAAGAGTTTTCTGTGTGAATGACAGCTCCTCATTTTCCCCACACTGCTAATACATTTAAGACATACAGAGAATTATTTTGCTCCCTCGTTCACACACCACAGATATTCTTCTGGGATTTCTTTGCCTGCAGAAAGACTACGGACAGATCAGTGGGAAGCTTAATGAGGGGGATAAATGAAGCATTTACTCAGTTCACTTTCTGATGTTACCTGAAAAAACAAAACATGTGAGCATTCACTACTGAAACAATGTGATCAGACTGAACATCCAGGGCTGCAAACTCCAATGTGCACTGTAAGACCATTCATCAGCAGGAACAGTTTGCTGAAGTTGCGCCCTTTTTGTATGTGGCCACCATAGTGGGAATAAGAAGAGTGTGTATGTGTGTGTGTGAGAGAGAGAGAGAGAGAGAGAGAGAGGGAGAAAATCAATGGCATAGGTCTTTATGGTCCTTTTACCGAACATTAAAGGGCCAATAATGGGATAAGGAGGGCAGAATCCGCTGAGGCGGAGCTGGTATTGGGCGGGGCTTAAAGACTCACCTGTAGAGCCCCCGTGCTTGTCACTCAGTGCTTCCGTCAGGTGCTTAACCCCACGCGTCTCATGATCAAAACCTAATTGGTTAGGGGTAAAGTCACATGACCTGTGACACTGCCCACTGTTACACTGACAGTGTTGAAGAAGCAGGCCCCGCCCACCAAGCCCTCAACCAGGGAAGCACAGCACATATATCCACCAAATGGAAGAGCAGTGCGTGTATGTGTGTGTTTTTGCTGTATGTACAGGATGTTAGTAATGTGGTGTCTTGTGTTAGAGAACCCAGCATTCAGAGACTTACAACAGAGAGGGACATCACAACAGCCTTCCTGTGAATCTAAGCTAGGGAGAGAAAACAGAGCTGCTGGCTCCTAGCATGTACAGTCAGCTTTGCACTCAAAGGCCATTGTGACCTGTAAGTCTCTGATTTGCATGACTGTTGTTTTTCTAAAACACACAAAACAAAAAAACAACAGTCTTAAAGACAGGAAGAGAAAGAGAGAGTGAAGCACCGAAACAGGAGATAGATTACCTTCTAGAGGAGTGAGGTTAGAGGCCTTTTTCCCATCCAGGCCATGCTGAGAGTACTGTTTCAGCAGATTCTGAGCCCTACGGATTGTCCCTGCACCCCACAGAGCAGCAGCGGGTGGGTGGGGAGGGGGGGGAGGAGAGAGAGAGAGAGAGAGAGAAAGAGAGAGAGAAGAGGGAAAATAGAGAGGGGATGAAAGAGGGGAACATGCAAAGGAAGAGGGCGGGCTAGAGACTGGGTTCTCCCAAAAACCAGCCAATCGCGGAAGCAAAGGGTGAGAGGACCCTGTTACCAGTGCACCCAGTGTTACACACAAAGAACCCTTTTTTGCCAAGTGTGCACAAACATTCACGCACACACACACACAGACACACACTTACACTTGTACGCACACACACACACCGACAATGGGTACAATGCATTGTACACACAGGGTGGGGAGAGAATACATTGGTTAATTTATTTAGAGCAATAGGTCATCCCACAGCATGACACGTTCAATTACATCACGTGCTGGCACTGACATCATCAACAAACCCGCACAACTCAATCAAGTAAAAATAAATAAATAAAAACGCATGCAAATTGGAACAAAATGAAGCTCAAAAATGACTTGACGCCTGTGAGGAAATCTGAGAGTGAGTTCCACTGGGGTCTCATACATTAAAGTTTCTCAGCTCTAGTTCTGGAAGTTCCTCTGCCAAGGTTCATGTTTTTCCTGCTTTAACAATTATACCTTACTGCCATAATGTAAATCCCTTCATGAACTGTCTGGTGTGTTAGCACAAGGCAAACGTGAATCTGGGTGTCTCAGAAGGGCTCCAGGACTTGAGAACACTGAGGAGCACAGCTTTAAATTAAATGTTCAGGTCCTATTAATGTCCTGCTCCAGACACAGGTGTGAGGAAACCTGGCACAAACGAGTAGACCGAAGACAGCACCTCCATGTGGTGGGACAGTGCATATGCAGCAATTTGTCTTATGAAGACAATGCATTTTCAGAGGTATGGGACAGTAGTGGAAGCCACAGGTCATTAGAATAATCTAGCATGAAAGAAATCCCTGCACCATGAAATCCCTACCACCCGAAACACAGCAAGAGGCATGCACACACACACACAATCACACACAAACACACACATGCACAAACAACACACCTGTATGCACACACACCCATCCACAATGCACAACGTCAAAGCAGCAGTAACTTGCTGATCCATTCATAAGCATGTGTGAAGAGTCAACATGAGTAATGGAGATTAAACTAAGGAACTAAACGAATAAGGGAAAAAACTCAGACCACAGTGTAATTCCAGCATTCTGGCTGGATCTGCTATAGACGTTTACCTATGTAACCCTACTATTACGATTCCCTATTATTATTCTGATGAGCTCAGCTTGTGGCTTCTGGAACTCTATTTAGTCTGGTTTGCTGCAGACGTCTGTGGCTTTACCTTGGTCCTAAAGAAGAATTACCCTAAAGTTCTGCCTAGTTCAACTTTGGAAAGCTCACAGAACCCTTAGCACTGCACGTAATTTCAATGGCTACTGAATTCTGTTGAGTTAGAACCCAATCATTCGGCCTGATTCTGCAAAGATGTCTGCTGATGAAACTCTGGTTCTGCTATGGAATCCTGCTAATAGAACTGCTGGGAGGTTTGACCTGGTTCTGCACTGAGTTCTGCTGGAGGTACCATGACTGAGGATGTAGTTCTATGGATGAAAGCCTGATTCTATGATGGAGCTCTGCAGGTGGAAGCCTGATTCTATGATGGATCTCTGCAGGTGGTATACTAGCAATATATTGGTTGGATCGTGGCTTAGATAACGCAAGCACTTGCTAGAGCACGTTGATAAATCTGACACATTACCTGGGATGTAAACTGCCATTATTTCAAGGACAGGAATGAAAGGCAGAAGAGAAAAGAGACACAGAACATTAGTCAAAGTTACAGGCCAAGAACACACTCCTCTGAGCAGAGCAGTGTGTCCAATTCCACCAGGTCTCTAAAAGAATCTAAAACAATGAGTCTGGTGTTAAGAAAGAAATACCTGAGAGAAACTTGTATGATGCAATGCAATGATTGTCGATGCTAACCCCAGCACGCCCATACCCTAACCCCAGCACAGCACGCACTTACCCTAACCCCAGCACAGCACGCCCGTACCCTAAACCCCAGCATAATCTAACCTTAACCCCAGCATAATCTAACCTTAACCCCAGCACACCCGAAAGTCAGATACCATGGCCCAAGCCCCTCACATGCACGGATAAAAGTCACTGACCTGGTCTTTTAGGAGCTTTCTTGGTTGGCGTGTCCTTGCGTTTGGTTTGAACGGCAGGGGAGTAGGGCAGAACGGAGGAAGCACTGTTCTTACGGAAATGCTCTTTAAGGCCCTTAATGGATCGATCCAGCTGACTGGAGCGTATCTGGTAATACACGTTCATAAAGTCTGCAGACACACACAAACATGTACACAATAAGCAGAGCTGGAATTCATTCAAGAGTGTCTATAATGTACTGATAAGATTCACAAAGGGTGAACATGGTTGATTTAATCTGAAATTCCAAGTGGAATCTTATGCTTAACTTGCGGGGTAAAGTATATGAACTCGTGCTATTTTTTCTGTGTTCATTACCTTAACGTGATGTTTGATGTGACCACTTATGGTGTCAGCAAACTTACACAATTAATGTAATGTGTTCAATTTGTTTCTCTGAAAATATAACTGAAATGTTTATTGGGGAAAAAAGATGCTGAATGAGGATGTTAATTTTGGAGGTGTGTTAGAGCAGTGAGTGTGTGTGTGTATAGTTTTGTAATGGGTATTTTTGTGGTGCCCAAGGTATGATTGTGTGTGTGCCTGTTTGTAAGTGTGTGTGTGTGTGTGTACCCTGGTTGCGTCCATACTCCACCAGCCACGTGGCGATGCAGATAACGTCCTGTAGCACAGCCTCAGGGAGGTGCTCCAGCGTCACCTCGCCCTCTAGCTCCTCGTCTCCACCAATCGCATCCAGGATCAGAATGGGCGGGACCGGTTTACTGTACCGTGTTAGCAGAGCGCGAAATTCGGCCTCCAGCTGCTCCTTCCCTTTTTCAAACCGCACTTTCTGAAAGTCAGAGCCAGTGAGAGATCAGCTTTCCTCACCATCATACCCGGGGGTGATGAAGCGTAGTGGGGATCAATCTTGCCTCTTCTAGGTCAGACTGGGGCTCAGCAACACCCACTTGTATAACATGACTGAAATTTTAAGCCACTCTTGAATATTCTGCTAGTTGTGTAAATGTGACCAACAACACACCCACCGTTACTCCCTAAACACACTCCTACATGAAAGGGGATGGGAGAGCGAACAAAGAGAGTGTACCACTGTATTTAGCTCTGGGCTGTCTGGGTTGTTGTCCTGAAAGTATTCCACAGCTTTCTGGATCTTTGCAATGCAGGCGAGGTACTCATCCAGCCGGCCGCTGGGCCTGCAACACACACACACACACACTGCTTCACAACTGCGCACGCATGTGCACTGAAACTTAAGTCTAGGGCAAGATCTTGAACCCACGACACTGACCCCTCCCTGATGATCTTGTCAGTATCCTTGGCAACATGGTAGTAGCTGATAACATGGTCCAGGCTAAAAAGTGTTTTATCCACATTGTCCTGAAGACGCTGCAGGTTTTCCGTTTGTTTGTGCACTGGGATTATGGAGTTTTCCAGAGCCATGAGACGACTTTCAAATGAAGACAGGATAGACACCTGGCAGACAGCAAATGCATGTGTCATGTGAATAGACTGCAATAAGCTTTAGACTAAACTGCAAGACGTAATTCACACATTTTCATCACCAATATTGTATTCCAAAACAGCTGATGCACTGTGTTTAATTCCTTTAAAGAGGGATATACACACGTGGACAAAATTGTTGGTACCCCTCGATTAGTGAAAGACAAACCCACAATAGTAACAAAAATAACTTTAATTTGACAAAAATAATAATAAACAAAAATTCTATGAAAATGAACAAATGAAAAAGTCAGATATTGCTTTTCAACCATGCTTCAACAGAATTAAAAAAATAAACTCATGAAACAGGCCTGGACAGAAATTATGGTATTCTAGAGAGAAGGAATTCTAGAGAGAAATGTGCTGTCAGAAAGCTTGGTCTCAGTCACAGGTCTTGCAACAGGATTATGGCCAAAAACACAAATCTAAAAACACCCAAGAATGGCTAAGAGGAAAACACCCAAGAATGGCTAAGACGAGCTCTGACCTAAATCCTATTGAGCATCTTTGGAAGGAGCTGAAACATGCCGTCTGCAAAAGGCGCCCTTCAAACCTGAGACAACTGGAGCAGTTTGCTCAAGAGGAGTGGGCCAAAATACCTGCTGAGATGTGCAGAAGTCTCATTGACAGATACAGGAATCGTTTGATTGCAGTGACTGCCTCAAAAGGTTGTGCAAAAAAAAATTAAGTTAAGGGTACCATCATTTCTGTCCAGACCTGTTTCATGAGTTTATTTTTTTTAATTCTGTTGAAGCATGGTTGAAAAGCAATATCTGACTTTCATTTGTTCATTTTCATAGAATTTTTATTTATTACTTTTGTCAAATTAAAGTTATTTTTGTTACCATTGTGGGTTTTTTTCATTAATCGAGGGGTACCAACAATTTTGTCCATGTGTGTAGGTCTTAGATTTGTAAATACATTTTAAAGCACTGTTTAGGCAAATAATTAGAATTAGCTAGTATAAACTGAATTGAAATGCTTCCTCCATGAATTATTGAATTTTACAATTATACGGCATCTTTCTAGATACCCAAGGTCACTTTACAATGAACACAGAAAGAGCTTTATAAATGCTTTTTAAGTGGGTAAACTTGTATCTAGTGATTGTAAAGAATGTGTATGAACAGTTCAAAAGGACATGTTTAATTATTTGATTGGGATAATGTTGTGAAGGCAGAAGATGACAGCCATGCCTGCCCTCAAACCAGGGACTTCCAGGTGGCAAAAGAGTAATGTGACCTCCAGATCAAAGAGCCAACTCCCTGGCACAGCAGTCATTTACCCTACTGAGTCTCTACCCTCTACCTCACCCACTGCCCTCTCCTTCAGGAGGTGATGGTGTCCATCTCACTACCCTCTCCTTTGGTTGGTAATGGTCTCCATCATAGATACATTTTAAACTAAATCCAAATGCATATAATCATGTGCTTATGTTTTTGCTATAGCTTTGTAAATATGACACAAAGCTATTGCAACATATTCGATACAAATACAGAGTAGGTAGTGGATAAACTGACCATTTATCATCACTTACCATTCCTTTAGTAAGCTGGTCACTCTTTTCCAAATTCTCGCGAATAAATGACAGTGTTTCCTGCTCCTTTTAGCAAAAGAGTAAAACAATTGGTTCTATATATAGCACAACGTGTGCAACAATGAATAATGTTTAACACTGCTGACAAAAAAACCCAATGTAACTTCAAGCCTATGAGGACACTGATGCAGATAGCCATGTTTGTATTGTGAATGAGCCATTTTCGACGTTGGCGTCATCAAACTATTGGTTCTCGATTATATGACGAGGCCCGTACACTAAACAGCACACACAAGTACAATAACAGCTTAACTGCGACAATGTATCTTCACGTAATGAGGTAACAGCAATGATTAATTCAAGAAAGCTTGGGTCATATCTATGTCTCCAGATACATAAGTGTAACGTCAGTCACAGGATTTCCCGTGACATTACTCTGTTGAGCCTATTCCTCTGTTGAGCCAAACCGACCTGTTTCAACTTCTCTTCTATCTCCCGCTTCCTCGCGGACGCATCCTCGGTTGGGATCATCCTGAGGAATTGTGATATGTACAAATTGATTTAAACGGATAATGACAGAATAATCTCCCTAGGGCAGTTCGATAATAGCCTATACAGCTAGCCTAACCTATTACCATTCTCCAGAAAAAAATAAAAGCTAGCTAGTGAAGACAGCAACGTTAACCGCCTATCAAAATGGCTGTTCCATGAATACGTTACAAAATAAAAGCGTGCCGTTTTCCAAGCTTGGAGTCGTACTGCATACTATATAATTTTATTCAAAAGATATATTGAAGTATGTTTTTTTTAAAGGCTTCCCAAAGGATAAGGAACATTTTGGATTTTTTGTGCTGTATATGAACCACTGAAGATCATCTATTACATTTATTCATCATTTGGATACCAAAACTGTTGAATTAACCCTAACCCTTTTTTTGGATATCATACTAACTGATGGTCAAACTGGCCTTCTCTTTATAGAAAAGACGGAGAGAAAAATAAGCATAAGTTCCTTTCATGTCAGATGTGCTCCTTCAGTTTCATTAAATCACAGCTTGCACCTTAATCTGTTTACAAGACAAATCTGTTCTGGGTCAGCCAATTTCGAGGCTGAAGCTCAGAGTCTATACAGTGATTTTTGTATCCTCATGATTGGCCCAATTTAGCTTGAAGAAGGTATGCTCTTTACTTCATTTTAGACTCCAGAGGGAAACTGAGGGACAGAACATGTTTTTAAACAAACATTCAGTGCCTTTAGCTATGAGATTAAGAACATTATTAACAATGACCGACACATTTCAAAGTGTCAAATATCTGACCATTTTCTAGGCCCTTCCTCCCACATCTCTTCTAGAGGTACAAATTTGAAAATGCAGGTACAAATTCTTTCCTAGAACCTGCACAACTCATCTGGGTAATTTTCCTTGTCAAATTCTACTTCTAGATGCAAATCCTTAACATACCCTCATACTTTCAAAACATGTAAGAGTAGACTATTTACAACTTGCTCTGTGAACCAGAATCAATGAATATGTGATTCTATGATCCATGATAAACTATTTCTGAACAATTAATCATATTTTATCAACAAAATCTATTATCAATATATCAGTCATTTCTGCAGAGGACTGAAGTACTCAAGCTTAGTTTAATTTAATCAAGGAGGATCCCACTACTTTACACACAGAGAAACTGATTTTGATCCTGATCTTAATACGGTTATACTTAATCTGCAAAGAGCTCCAAAAGTTCATTTATATACCACAAAGATTATTTAATTTCACATCGAGTTTGAGAAATGTTATATTCACATTCACAAAATAAAATATTTTACAGAATTTCATATACATAAATATGTACATGTTTTAACGTATATGCAAATGTCAATAAAACATCAGAACACACTACATAAGACATAACATGCTCTGTAGTTTCATGGAGCATAAATATAAGATACAGAAAAATGTTTATACATATATTGGGCCCATACTAAATAAACAAAAAGACAATTGCAATTGTGAGAGACCTTGCAATATATTAAAAAAATGCCTCCGTGAAATCTTTATATAACATGAATAGAGAATATTTTAGAAACTATTTTAAAAACTATTTTAACCAAATTTACACTTGGAGTTTTTGTCAAAGTATGTGATCTGTCAAACGACAATTTCCATGCATCAGCTTTTTGCAATATTACTGCATTAATAAACAAATTATGTAATATACAGCCCCAAAATAAACTATAATAAATCAACAATGTGTTTTAATGAAGAGCTGTGTGAAAATGCAGCCCTGGTCTCTTCAAAACACCAGACACTACAAATCTGTGTAGAATACTGACAATTCTCTGAGTTTGAGCTTCTGACAAATAACTTTGTTCAACTGTCCCTATGATTGATCAAAACAAGATAAACAATTTTAGTCCAAAACCTTAAAGTATATCCTAGTTTTAAGTTAATAAGTTAAAGAAATATGAACTCCCAACAAGTGTAAGGGAGTTGCAGAGTATGCTCTATGGACCTAAGTAACATGCTGCAAAAAAGAAAATGTTCCTTTAACATTTTTCAAACACAATATTGCAAACACAGTAAAATCTTCTCATCAGATCCTCTTCATGAACCCTCCTGTTTACTCATAGCCTTCATCAAAAAATAAACAAGCAGAACAAAAATGTTAGGAAAAAGTTGACAAACTAAACTAAGTATAATACCAAAATTATACTGTATAAGTAGTTATATTAAGCTCCAAATATTAAGTACAATGTACTGTGACCCTGACAACAACACTGAGAGAAAACAGGAGGAGTGTTTTAATCATTTAACTTAAATAGGCTTAGCTAAAATAGGAATCAACAGCATTTTAGAAGAAATAAACCTACATCTTTTAACCAACACTTTTACATATAATCATAAAACAGATCTTGTTTCATAAATCTAAAACACAGTAAATAAGATAAAATCAACTACATAAATATTAGACACATACCTGTTTGAAAAACTGCTTTCCGAAGTAGTTGGTGGCAATGTTCTTCAGGTTAGTCCTGGTGCCTACTTTACAGCGTACATACCCATAGAGATTAGCCCCCTGCAGGACAACACCCATAATCACCACCGCCTGCACAGAGCAAATGCACACATTAACCAGTTTATCACCCCAATCTTAACATCCTACACACCAATAATTACTGTTGACAGGTTTTATTTAGACAACATGCTTTAATCTGAGCTCACCAGCCATTTGATCTTCAAGGAGAGGAGTGCGGTGAAGGTGAGAACAACCCAGAGGACAGGGCAGATGATCAAGCCCAGCCAGAAGATACGTGCCTCTGAGTCGGATGGGAGAGAAGCTGGGAGCTGCTTTACATTTCCCTGCAAACCGGAGGTTAGGACAAAACTCTAAATATAGTTAGACCTCCAGGAGTAGGGCTGTATTGAAACTCGACAAGTGCATGGTAAAGCTAAAAACTGTAAAGTGGTAAATCTCCAGGACCAAAGTTTGAGTAGAATACTGTGATTTGCAAGTACCTCCCTATTACACAAAATACAAAAACAAAGACAACACGCATCCTTACCTTCCTGGACTCAAACACCCAGTGACTGTTCCCATCGTCATCCACCTGGTTCCACCAGCGCAGACCCACCAGCAGACGGCCTGTGATGTTCTAATAACAAACATAACCTATTAAAGTGCATCTCAGACACAAGAAATAAAGCTTACCTTAGATAACCCAGGTACTGACCTTCACTGTCCAGAAGTCACATGACAGGAGGAGGATGATGGTGACCATGCAGGCGATGAAGCTGTTGCTGAGCAGCTCACACAGCAGGTAGATGAGAATTGCACTTACTCGGAAAAACAGGTGGAAGAATGAGGCTACGGGGTGCCTACAGGGACAAAACACATTCAGTGCCTGACCCTCAAAATTAAGACATACTAACAGTAGTGTATACTCTTGGCTATACTCCTCAACATACTAACAGTAGTGTATACTCTTGGCTATACTCCTCAACTCGCATGACTTGACAGCAACATACATATGCTCATCACCAAAGATGAATGTCTCAATATCTCCAATACAAATTCACCACAAAAAATGGTAAAATCACAAATTCATAACTAAAAATATACTAGGCTCACTTGATTTTTGATTTTCGAGAATTTCTGGCAGAATCCTCTTCTGCATCAAATAGTGATACTTCATCATCATTTGAATCCTGTAGGTTAAAACCAGAGAAGTAAAAATATGCATACTAAATCTCAAAAGCAGAGACACAAGTGTTCTTCTTTCATAAAGGGACGATTGGTATTAGTTTCGCAAAGAGTGACTCGGTGCTCTTATTTACTTGCCTTCTGACAAAAGTTTGGCCCAAAACTTACACCATCACTAATATGAACGATCAGTACATCAAGTTTGTTTTATATTTATTCAAAGTTCAAAGCCCGGTGCAAAGGCAGCCGCACATGCATTAAACAGACAGCTAAGGGCTAGTTTACTTAACAGTGGGCAATTTATTAAATGCGTGCCAGCACCAAGAACATTTCTATGGTACACCCATAAACGACGGAAAATGCTTTCACCAGGATTATGTTTCAAACTACAATACCACTTAAATAGCATTTTTAAAGACGCAGTTGGACCCAGTATATCAGCAAATGTATCTAGTTAGCTAACATCGTTAAAGCATTGTGATTATGCCAGAACCAAATGAGAGGGCGGCCATTTGTTGTTCTGAAAAGAAAAAACAAACCGCTCATGGATAATGTGCATCCTGGGCAATGTGCTTAGCTAACTACATAGGCCTATAACTATCTAGTTAGCTAGCTAGGTGAGCTAGCCAGCGTATCTGGTAACTAGAAGTAGTTAAGCGTAAGGTACGCTACAATTTCAAGGCATTAACTATGATGTCTGCGATAGTCAAATTATACACATATATATGTCATTTTGGAATCACATATACAATGAAAACATGAAATAACGGTACCAAACTTACCACCCTTAACATTGTAGACACCGATGACGTTGGAACTCCACACTTCCGGTGAGCTATAACGGTTTCCGTCGTCATCATTGTGCCTAATTTTAAGCTATTTATGTATGTATTCTCGTTTCAATAAACAAACAAACACATAAATAAATAGTTACATCCAAAAAGTTCAAAATGATATAATGGTGTAACAGGTTAATGACAACAACAACAACAATAGCAGTAATAATAAATCATGCAACAGAAGATGGGATTTTTACTTTCTTTATTTACAGTACAGTACAGTAAATGATATAATTTTATAGCGATAACAATAACTACAAAAACTTTAGTACACTCCTGGGCAAAAATAAGGGGGAGGGGAGGTGGCAAAGATATAATTGAATGGTCTTAACTACAAATCAATGGATCAATGGTCAGAAAATGAATGACCCTTCATTGCCTACCAGGTGCCTACCTGATGAAGAGCTTGAGAATTTCTTTTAATGAAAGGACTGGGCCCTTTGTGAATCTAGTGGTTTTACATCTTATTTGTATATGTTTTAAATGTGTATAATTACAGCTACAGTAATTGAACTGATGGATCACAATAGCCTAAGTGAAAAGTGCAAACATGTCAGGATGGAGAATGTGAACGTGGTGTTGTGTGTGTTGGTTCCTGTGTGTTAGAATGGTGAGGGGCTATTCAGAGGGAGCTCTTCCCCTGGTTCCACCAGCACCACCACGTTGTCCTTCTTGGGAAGCCAGCAGGCAGGGTACAGTGGCTCCATCAGCTCCGCCTGGTACTGGTGCAGCAGGTTCATGTCCCCGCCCACCGCATAGAATGCCAGCACACTGCGGGCGTAGTCCACATATACACCCAAGCGCATGGCTTTGGGGGCTGTGATGAGCGTCTCCTCCCCCGCGTGCCACGCCGAGAAGCTCCGGCCGTTCCACTGGAGACACCAGGAGACGCCGCTGCCCGTCAGGCAGCCCTCGGCTTCTGCGCTCCTCCGGGAGATGCCCCTGTAGGCCACTCCCACGTGGACGCCGTCGCCACTCAGGTCCACCTCAAAGTAGTGGCGGCCCAGGTAGACGCTCTCCGCCACGAGCACCTGCTTCCAGTGCAGGAAACGCTCAGGCCCGTCCGGGTAGTGATGTTGCCACGGTGTTGTGTTTGTCACCTTCCGCCCGTTGTTCATCAGGCGCAGAAATTGATGCGCCGTGGTGACATCAAATGTCAGTGTAATGGCGTCTGCATGACAGAGAGGAGTGGATAGTGGTTTTTCCAATTGGTTAAACTCTCGGCAACTGGGAAATGCAGGCCAAGTGCAGTACAGCTGAGGCAAGGGAGAGTATTGTTAATACTGCAAAAATGCTAATGTACATCTGTTGGCAGTGACATTTTACATTCAATTTGAATTGTGTCTTGTCATTTGACTCGCAGAATTTAATTAAACACACGTCCTGACTTGTTTGCTTACAGTGAACCATGTAAAAATCTTCTTTCTCTATTACCTCTAATTTTTTTCCTCAGTAAATCACAAGGGCAAAAAAAAAAAGATACGAATGTGCATGTGTACATATGAACATTGTTTCGACAAACAAACGAGGTTAAAGGGAAAGAACCCCCCCCCTTAGGTCTGGTTAGCAAAGTGTGGTTAGGGTGTTCTGAGTGTCTATTTGTAGAGTTACCACTTAAACAGCTCGAGATAGGCTTTGTTTTTTTCTGTAACTGTGTTTTTTTCTCTACATGTGTGATACACACACACACAGACAAACACACACACACACAAAAACATGCACAGGACTAATCAATGCTTCAGTCTGCAGTGTTTTCTCACATTTGAGGAAGTCTTCTCTGCTCTTTGGCTCAGGGAGTGAGATATACTGCTGTACGTCACTGATGGCCTGGCCTGAGTCCTCCACAGCAGCTGTGTCTGTAGTATCAGATTACAGCTTCACTGACTTCTCAGAAATAACACATTGCAATAGTCATGCAAAGGACACATTTGTTCCTATATAAGAAGAAAATACTTTTGATAGATTACGGGGAGAATTCTATCTTAACAACACTGAGTGTTGATTTGCTAAATTGTCTCATATATGGATTAAAACTCCTTTTGTGCATGTATAGTATAGAGTGTGTATTCACATGGTGTGTGCTGACCGTTCCTGCAGGCCTCTGTGAGAGTGTTGCGGTACAACGTGAGCAGACTGTCACACAGCTCCTGGGTTTTGCAGCTGATGACACGACTGAGGGAATGTAATCGCCCTGTCACACTGATGGGAACAGCTGGAAGAGGCACATGACAACTGCTCTTCTTCCACTGGGAGTACTCCTTTGTACACACACACATACAGTATACACACACACACACAGCTGATATTTATATGTGAGTTTTGTGTTTTTCTGTTTCTTTTTTCTTTACTCTTCCTTTTTCACCATTTCTCGTTCCTCCGTGTGTGGCAGAAAGCCCTCACACTCTCATCATTAGCAGCTCTAATACCCTCTAGTCACATGATCTAGATAGGTTATGAGACTGCAGTCTGCCTGCCTGTGCCTGTTCACCTGTGGGGTTTGTCATGACTTGTTTTCTTACAGTGAAGCATGTAAAAATCTTTCTATTACCTCTCATTTTTTCCATATAATGCCTTCCTCAGAAAAACACAAGAGCAAATGTCTACACTTTTATATGAACATTGTTTTGACAAACAAACCAGGTTAAAGGGCAATAACCCCCCCCCCCCCCCCCGCCTTAGGTTTGGTTATCTTAGTGTGGTTAGGATGTTCTGTCTATATGTAGAGCTATCACATAAACAGCTCAAGATAGGCTACATCTCTACATGTGTGATACACACACACAGACACACACACACACACACACACAGCTACCATTCTGCACTGTAGGATGTCCACTGGTACCTGTAGGAAGTGCACATCACTCTTGACCTTGGGCAGCCTCGCTAGGTGTGCTTGTGTTCTCTTCAGCTCAGCACAGCGGAGCTCCAGGTGGAGCCGGACGCCTCGTGCCTGATGGAGCATCTGCTGCTGGTCCACCTCCACAGCCTGAGAGAGCTCTGCCTGCACCTGCTCCAGCGCCCCTCGTAACACAGAGAACTGCTCCTGCAGAACCATTTGCACCTCCTGAATGCATACCTGCACATATACACACACACATACATGCACATACATGCACACACAAAAATATACAAAATAAAACACACTGTCATCATGCAGAATCCAAGCATTTGTTGCCTGAGCACAAGGTTAAGATGACATCTTGAAACCATTAGGAAATCTTCCTCAGAACTGTAGTGCTATTTCTGTTGACTTATCAGAAAGTCACTGAGATAATACAGCGTCTCTGTATGACGCAATGTTTATGATCGTGACTGAATGAATGCCAATGAATGTGAATGTGTAATCTATGGTTAGCTACAACAGCTACCCTGTTGTAATTAGCAGTTTGCTATCTCTACACAACCAGCAGAAATGGTCTAATACCCTGGTCTAATGCCTAATCATTTTTAGGAATGAAATGCAGTGTCACATATTTCACGTGACAACATGGTTAACAACATGGAAAATCTGAACCAATGTGTTTTTGTTAAAAAATTTGATCATTTATCTTGCTGTGTCTCTTAACCCTGCTGTGATTGGACCAACCACAGCAGCAGGAAGTGGGGAAGAGGGAGGCGGGACCACACAGCCACTGCCACCCCACTGCGCTGCACTAAAGACAGCATGACGGTGGCTTTACCTCCACAGAGAGCATGTTGCTCTGCACTGTACTGAGGGACTTCTCTGCTTCAGCAATTGTCTTCAGGATTTCTGCGTGTTTGTCCTCCAGCTCTTTCTGTGAACACACACATATACTCATGCATACACATATACAGTGGTATATTTCATGCTGAACTATAATTATGTAGATAGTGTTCTTTATAATATGAGTTATTAATCTCTTGGCCCATTTTAGTCCAGCTATATGCAAATACACAAAAATAAACACGTGTGTTAGCTGCATGCCATGTGTAAGTGTCCTGTAATCCTCAGCAATGACACTTGTGTGGAGTCAAAGGTTATCGTCAGTGTCATGTTGACTCTAATCTGATACTGAGAGAGTATTGTGGGAATATCTACATTCTTCAGGCAAGTCCACACAAAGATGCTGGCTGCAGGAATCTTGTTCAATCTAGTTCCTTGTCCCAGAATACATCTTTAGAGTGTGCAGAGTTTAATATTGCAGCTTCTCAGTGAATGCCTAAAGCCGATGTATGCTTTGTGTGCAGTGGTAACCCTCAAGACTGGGCCTGCCATTAGTTTTTATTACAGTTCACTGCTACAGTGAAGCGTTCAGCTGCCTGCAACCTTCAGTGTTCAGTGTCCTGTCTCTTCTTCTCTGTTTGACGTTCTCACTGCTGGACACAGCAAGCCTTGCTCAGAAACTGCCTGACTGGCCAAAATCTGATATTGTTTGTAATGTGCAGCTGTTCTTACTGCCTCCGTGCTGGGGTCTGATAGAAGACCACACGGCAGGTTAGACGATAAACTGTAAAGTATATGCAAATATCAGGACTAATCTCTACCCCAAACCCAGCAGAACCCCGATGTTACCCCAAAATACCAACAAAACATAACCATGATCTCCATCCTATACCTCAACACATCACAGCTGTGATCTCTAGGCCCAGACTGAGATTTTAATCCATGTCCCCCACACAAGTGAATGTGACCCCGACTACATGGGTTGCGTTGTGGATGGGTTGTGTTTCGCTGTACCTCCATTTTGTGGCGCGCATGTGTGATGGGCAGTGTTTCGTGCCCCGTATGCTGCCCTGCCACACACTCCTGACACACGCAGCACAGGTCCGTGATGCAGAACAGCTCGAGCAGGCAGCCGTGCCGACCGCACGCACACCCCTCCACCTCCCTCAGCGGCTCCACCAGCCTGTGGTTCTGGAACCTTGCTTTCTCCAGGTGGGGCCGCAGGTGGAGGTCGCAGTACGACACCTGGCACGTCAGGCACGACTTCTTGGCCCGCCGCGGTCTGTCGATGCACGAGTCACACGCCACGTCGTCCTCTCCCAGCGGACCTTCCTCGCTCCCCTCCGGCTCTTCCAGGCTCTTCCTCGGCTCTTCCTGGACGTTCTCTCCTCTCTGTCCCACCCCTGCGCGCCTCGTCTCCACAGGCAGTGGCTCTCCTCCTGGCCCTAACCCCCGAGGTTCTCCGGAGGAGGTGAGCTCCAGGATGCAGAGGCATGAGTCTACCTCTCTGCTTGCCAGGCAGACTGGACACACTGCGTGTCCCGGCAGATCTCTGATTAGTCCCGCCTCTGTCATATCTGTGGCTCTGTTGCGGTCTGTGCTGAGCGGGAGCGAAAACCCTTAAAGTGTGCCTCTGTGTGTTGTATGTGGGAATGACTACAGCTAAGCCACTCCTTCCCAACATGACACACCTGTACAGGAGGGTTTGACTGTGGTAGGAGTGTAGGTGAGCAGCTTCAGTCGGAGACTTGAGTAAGACTGTGGTGAATTAGAGAACAGAGCCAAGCAGGCTTAGAGGAGTTTGAACTACAAGCACCTGTTGAGACACACAAATGTCAGTAGCATAATCCTACAGGGCATCATTAGAAGTTATTATGCTACACTAATGACTCACTCATAGACAGAATGCACACAGAAAGTTTATTGCCGCCATCTGCTGGTGCAAGGTTGTATAACTGCTGCACAAGATAAAATGTATTTTATTTTCAGTTGAATAATCACTATACAGTATATGCCTCCAAGCCCTTACAGAACAGCAAAGAATTATGCTTTGATCTAAATTAGCTGCCTCGAGCACAAACATTCACATGGACACAGACACATACTCAGAGCATCACATTTTATTGCCAGTTATATGAGGTTCTGCAGACCGAGCTTGTGTGAGTAAGTGCTCTTCCTCTCCACTGAGGTCTTCCCCCCTTGAGAGAGCCAGCTTGCCATCACAGTACTGTACACAGTACTACTCAGCAGGAAGTTCTGTAAGGAAGCAGTGACATCTATGCTTCTTTAGTGTTACATTGTGTGCATCGTTGTTTTGATTGGATGCAAAATTAGGAATCATTTTCTATGGGAAAGTTCCGGAAGCGAGGTGTTTTTTGTCTCCTCACTGCACCCCCACCAACTCGGTGATGGGTGGAGCGAACACCATCAACTCCTGGTATTTATGGAAGAAAAGGCGAAGTCGAGAGAGATAGCTGTCCTCCTGATAGGGCAGTGACTTTGCCTTCAGATACTGCGAAACTATTGGCTTCACCTGCAGAAAGAGTGAGAGGGTGAGAGAGAAAGGTGAGAGAATCTAGAGTCTACATCACTCCAGCTCTGTGTTTGTGTGTGAATGTCTGTGTGTGAGAGTGTGTGTGTGTTTATGTGCGTATGTGTGTGTGTGCATGGCTTCATGATTCAGTTTATGTTTACAGTATTATGCTTATGAAAAGCCCTAATGTCCAGTGAGCACACACAAGTCATAAACAAAGGACTAACATGCTTCTACCAGCACAACATTTGAATCCCTAACTTGACCTTCATATAACTGTATGTGTGTGTGTGTGCGTGTGCAACTGAGCATGTCTACCTTTAGGCACATATTGTCGGAGAGGGTGGGGAACAGGTGGTGCTCCATATGGCAGTTGATGAGTGAGTGTCCGAATGTCCAGTCCAGTAGTGGGTTACGGGGGAGGTTCAGCACGCCGTGGCTCATCTGGTAGATCCGCTTGGGCCGCCGCGTCGGAGAGAACATTGGCAAACCTATGTGCTGTTGTAAACAAACACACACACACACACACACACTAGTTTAGCCAACAAATAAATCAGCTAAAATACACAGGAGTGTGTTGTGCACATTATGAGATCACAGACAAAGCTCAATATATGGGGACTCTAAGGTGTACTGATTTATATTGTATGTGTGTGTGTGTTTCATTTAGAGGCAGTGTATGTGTATGTGCAGTGTATGAGTGTATATTGTATTTTCAGACTGCGTTTTGAGACATTTGTGTGAAATGTGTTAAAGAAACCCTTGTCTCCTGGGTAAGCTAGATCACGGTATTCACTGATGATTACACACACACACACACACGATATTCCAGACAGGCATACACATACATATATATGTAATATACTAAGAAAGCAAAAGCAGTGAAAACCATGCCTCAAGAAACATGTCTTACATTGCAAACAGCTTCAATGTGGCTCTAAGGCTTTGTGGTATCAGCACAACCTGACACAAATACTACACAGGATGAGCAGAAATGAGGAAGGGTACTGTGTTCTGTCACAGGCTGGGAAAGCAGTGAACAAACTGTTCTTTTCTGTTTCCTGCTGGCCTATTACATGAACCCTGTGAATTTGGACTAGAGTTAACCCTTGACCCTGAACTCCAAAGAGCCAGAAGAGAACAAAGCACCTTTAAGAGCAGAAAGAGAGAGAGAAAGAGAGAGAGAGGGTGGGGGGGGAGAGAGAGAGAGAGACAAATAGAGGAAAAGGAGGGAGGGAGAGGGAGAGAGAAAGAGGAAAGGAGGAAGAGAGAAAGAGAGAGAGAGAGAAATGTGTGGGCTTGAAATCCACATCAGGAGTGCAATTGTGATTGCAGTGTGATCTCTACTTCAACACACATTAAACAGCTTCAAATAAACACCAAGTGCATAACGCTGACGAGACGTCATTTGTTCCAACCTGGCTGGTCAGCCTCACTATATCCAGCATAGAACTCACTGACTGAGAAAAAAATGTTTAAAGAAAAACATTTTATCATTAATATTTTTTGTTTTCTTTAAGACATGTCACAGTTATTGAGAAAACAAGTTCAAGTGAACATAATCTAACAGAAGAACCTTTGTATTTTGTAACTCTTGTTTTATTCAGAAGATACAGGTTACCAGCTGCTGCTTGGCTGGGAACTGGAACAGAAAAAATTCCCTGTACACTAAACCACAAGTATTCATCTGTGTTCAGGACGAAACCCAACCCTAGCTATCAGTGTGAATGTACTAATAAAACACAGGGGTTGTTTTATTGTGTGTGTGTGGAATGCATTCTCACACGGTACATGTGTGTGTAAGTGTGTGTTTATTGCTCACCTGAAAGATGTTGACATGGATGTAGGGCAGGGAGAACATGGCTCTGCTCAGTAGCATGACTAGCAGGGCAGAGGAACACTCTAGTTCAGACACACACCGTAGGAGCGTGTAGTGTGCACACACCCCTACACACACACACACCACTGTACGCACTGCTACCCACAGAGGCTGCCCCTTCAGTTGTTCTACAAAAAACACACACACACACACACACACACAAACAATAAATAACAGGAAAGCAGCGCAGTGTTAGAAGTGTATGTAATTGGTATCTCTCTTTATGTTCTGTTTTGGTTGAGGTGTTCATGGAGTTTCCTATGCCTGTCTGTCTGTGAGGTCTTACTCATGGCGACTATCGGGGTGATGATGGGCACAGCCAGTGGGGCGATGAACAGATAGACGCCACGGGGCAGGAAGGGAATCTTCCACGTGCTGGAGTCCCCTAGACCGATTACATTGGTGTATGCATGGTGCATCTTAACATGGGCCCTCACACCTGCCCTCGCAGTGAATGATCCACACACCTGGGAGCATGTGCACACACACGCACATACACACACACACACATGGACGCCACACACACACACACACACACACACACACACACACACACACACACACACACACACACACACACACACACACACACACACACACACACACACACACACACACACACACACACGCACATACACACACACACACAGTCTTTTTCTTGTTCTCTTTGCAATTCAACCCTGGCTGACAATGACATGGCTTAACAACTTACAATAATGTGTGTGCATAGATGCACCTATGTGGTATGTGTGTGTGTGTGTTTGTGTAGAGCAGTGTGTGTAAGGTGGGGGCAAAAAAAAATAGAAACACAGAAACAAGAAAACTCTAACCTGGATACTTCTACATGAACAAAACACACAATTCAAATGAATCTCAGAAATACCGGCCCCTCCGTGTCTGACTTCTCACCTCAATGAAGAAGATGGCCCAGAACTGTCTCCAGGCCACGGAGGTGCTCAGTGCTCCGTGGCTGGCGAGGTGCGTGCCCTTCACCGTAATGACAGCATGGGCCACGCCCATCATCAGCAGCCCCAAGGTGAAACACAACACCTGACAGGACGCCAGCAGCCAGAAGCCTAAGAGAGAAAGAGAGAAGCAAAAATAGAAGCAGAGGGTGAGGAGTGAGAGAGAAGGAGAGAGATATGAGTGAGTGTGCGTGTGCGTGCAGACATGCACAGTTCTTGTGTGTGGGGTACATGTGAGGGAGGGAGACCTTCATGTAAGACGTATTTACTTCTATTTTACAGCAGTTTATTCAAAACAATTGCTGAATTGAATACCTTACAGAATAACCCCAATAAAAAGTGTCATATGTGCTTTCCCTATTTTTTCTAGAACTTAGTGAAAATGGGAGTGATAAGGTGGGTGATTAGAATTGTTTTTATCTGAATTATTATGAGTGGTTACAAGATGTATTACATTGACCACTTTTCCACATGCTTCCACTGAGCTCTGAGCAACACAGACCCAGGCCCTGACCTGCTACCAGCCACCTGGCAGGCTTCAGTAAGGATTCTGCTCGAGCTGACCTGAGATTAACACCTGGCCACCCCTATACTGCTGCAGTACTGGTCGGATATGGAAAACCGAGTCAGTGAGTTCAAGTGAGAGGAATGTCCAGCCTGCCTCACAGGACCAGGAGCACTGCGGTTTAGTTACCATGGCAATCAGAGAAACCAAAAAGAAGATGGTCAAAGAGTACAGGAAACACAAACAAACAAACAAACAAACAAACAAACAAACAAACAAACACTCAGGCACACACATGCTTGCACTCTCACAGACATAAACATAAAATCTCAAACCTAAAAAAACAGGCAAAACCCCCAAACATTAAAGAAGGTTGGCAGATTAACTATAACAATAACAGATTCAGATGGCACACCCACTTTAAAACCCTAAGGTTAGGGATTAGGTTTGAGTCCCAGCTGTGCCATGTGCTGCCTGAGGAATGTGCAGGATTGTGAGTGCTCTCTTCTAGGGCCTGTATGCTGTGGACGTGGTTAGGAAGGGATAGGATGTTTAGAAGCTCCACCCTCTCGTAACCGTGAGACTGAGACAAGCGCCTGATCACTGTGGGAACTGTGCACATTAATGGAGAGAATGAAAATAAATGAAGTGATTGTTCAGGGTTGCTTTGTTCCCATCTGTGAGCAGAACCAGTGCCCTGCAGCAATTCAAGATGAACCTGTACATGCTGATTCATCTTTGTGTGGTGCATGGGTTGTGCATTGTCCAGTGTGTGAATGTGTGTGTGTAGTATGTAGGTGCTGCAGTGTGTGTAAAATATACTTGACAAAAATGACTCTTTAAAAAACAGTGCTTAAAAGTTAGAATCACGAAATGCAAACTGTCACTGCGTGTTCACTACTGATCTGAAAGAGTGATTTCTTATTATCTATGTGCATCTGTTATTCCACAACTAAAACCAAAATGTTACTTTGGAACACTGTCAGGGCAACATTGCTTTTCCTAAATGAAATTCATCCTCCGCGTAGCTCTGAAATACAATCAAACCATCTGAATGAGCTCAGGGGTCACGGACACACACTGCATGCCATTGTATTTCCCAGTGTGCTCAGGTTTTCCTAAAGCCCTACAGGTTAAGCATGTAATGAAATGCAAATGAACTGAAACCAAGGTCCAATCATTTGTGGCAGAGCAAAGTTACTGAAACGATACCCAGTTGGTGTCTAGAATGGCAGAATGCGTTAGTTAGTAATGGACTTTGAATTATCAATGTGTATGAAATGTTCTAGAAATTGCCTCACCTCCCTCTTAATGACGACCTGGATGAGTGTGTGTGTGTGCATTACAATGTATGTATATATATGTGTATTTTACTTTGTGCGGTATCTGTATCTGTATCTGGAATGGTGTCTGGTGTTCTGAGTGTTTGTGAAAAGAAGCTGTGTAAACAGAATGGCACATGCACAGAGGAAAACACATTGCTGTAACACAGTGCTGTAACACAGTGCTGTAACACAGTGCTGTAACACATCGCTGTAACACAGTGCTGTAACACAGTGCTGTAACACAGTGCTGTAACACATCGCTGTAACACATCGCTGTAACACAGTGCTGTAACACAGTGCTGTAACACATCGCTGTAACACAGTGCTGTAACACAGTGCTGTAACACATCGCTGTAACACATTGCTGTAACACATCGCTGTAACACAGTGCTGTAACACAGTGCTGTAACACAGTGCTGTAACACATCGCTGTAACACAGTGCTGTAACACAGTGCTGTAACACAGTGCTGTAACACATCGCTGTAACACAGTGCTGTAACACAGTGCTGTAACACAGTGCTGTAACACATCGCTGTAACACAGTGCTGTAACACAGTGCTGTAACACATCGCTGTAACACATTGCTGTAACACATCGCTGTAACACAGTGCTGTAACACATCGCTGTAACACAGTGCTGTAACACATCGCTGTAACACCACACATGCAGCATCCCATGAGGTGAAATGCCATTCAGTACGTAGCAGTGAAGTATATGCTACATGCTAAATTCAGGATCTTGATTCGATTTCAACCCTTTGGACATCTAGAACACTTTGTGTGCGTGTGCTTCTGTGTGTGTGTGTGTGTGTGTGTTACCTGCAGGGAGGCTAATAAAAGCCACAGCCAGTATGGTGCAGTCGAGTCCCCTCTGCTCCCACCAGCTGCTCTCTCTCACCACTTTCTGGACCAGCCGAGTCAGTTCCATCATCAGGGACTCTCTGTCCTCCTCCCCCTGCTCCGCCGGCTCCTTGGCTGGGGCTGCAGCTCCCCTGCGCCCCGTGGCTGGTCCATCCCGTACGGCTGGTGCAGCGCCCTCATTCTCACTCCAATCTTCTGGGAGGCTCTGCATGCTGCAGTGACAGGGAGTCGTCTTTTAAACACACACACAGACATAGACCCGCGTATGCACACGTCCTTTGCACACTCACAGTGACCAGTTTTCTATACATGTTTTGCACTGACGCACATTGGAAACAGATCCCTCTCTCTCTCCTTCTCTCTCTCTCTCTCCCTCTCTCTCTCCCTTCATCCCCGCCTCTGCCCCCTCCCTCCCTCTTCCGCTGCACCCTTCACCACTCCCATCTCACTACTCGTCTCCTCATTCCCACAGCTCTGTGGTTCACAAAAACATCCACAATGCCACGAGAGCCAGCAGGCATCCTGAACTGCTTTATCTCTCTCTCTTTCTCTCTGTCACTCACACACACACACACACACAATAGTTGCAGCTACACACTCTTCTGTAATGACGTCTGCACACCTCGTCTCTGTCTCCCCCACAATTTCTCTCCCCACGTTCACTTGTGGGATGGGAGGGAGTGAGACAGGTGAGAGCACGACAGAAGAGAAGTTGAGCGTCCCGCACACCGGCTCTGCTGTGTCTCTAACCCTGACCCCTGCACGCTCCAAAGTGCGTGCAAATAAAAGAAACACCTGGAAATACTGACACTGCAACTGATAAGCTTCCTGACAAGGCAAGCAAGGTTGGTGACACTCACAAAATGGAATGAAAAAAATTACATTTTGTAGTCAGGTTCAGAGAAGCAGTGACACCTCAGTCACATTAGTTAGCTGCATAAACCATTGTGTTACTCTGTTGTTTTCTGTTGATGTTGTTCATTTCGTTATGTTGCCCGGTGTCAACCAGAGGAGGATGGGTTCTCCTTTTGAGCCATGGTTCCTCTCGAGGTTCCTTCCTCTTAACCCTCAGGAGGTGTTTCCTCACCACTGGCACCTCTGGTTTGCTCACAGGGGGCTTGGATCCAGACATGTGTAAGGCTGCATTGTGATGCCAGATGTAAAAAGTGGAATATAAATTCATTGATTCATAAATAAGCATGATTCATAAAAAGTAACTCTGGATAAGAGTCTGTCAAATGCTGTAAAGGTATTACAAAACAAAACTGTTTCCATAATAAACTCATGTTTTTTTATGATCTGTAAACTGTGTTAAACTGTTAAACATGAACAAAAATAGTTGTTATTGTTATTTTTATTTATAGCAGAAGTGAAATTAGTAGTGAGACTCCTGTCCCCACACTCCACAGAGGGGCTGTGCTGCCGGTGCTACACCCCACGTGCTGGATGAGAGGGTGCACGCACTCGCATACACACACTCGCATGCACACACTCGCATGCACACACTCGCATACACACACTCGCATACACGCACTAGCAGGCACGCACTCGCATACACGCACTCGCATACACGCACTCGCATACACACACTCGAAAGCACGCACTCGCATACACACACTCACATACACGCACTAGCAGGCACACACTCGCATACACACACTCACATACACGCACTAGCAGGCACACACTCGCATACACGCACTCGCATGCACGCTCTTACAGATGCCCCATCCACTGCAGCTGCAGGCGTTTCACCTCCTGTCCACTGGGGTTGGTTCTGTCAAGGCCTTACTGCACAGTTCACACTAATTCCAGGTATGTTTTTGGCAAACAGTTGGATGGTTTGCTAAGCAGTTTACTCAACAGCCTGTTCTCTGACTTGTGGTGCACTTTGACCCCCAAAATCGGTGTCAGTAGTTCATGATGGATACAAACAAGTTGCATATGTTGACTTTTGATCTTATCTAATTATCTTTTTTATTATTTTTTTTTTTTTGTTATCTAATTTGGTTTGCAATTCAGTAATAATGTTTAACATCAGGTGGCATGGTGGTGTGGTGGTTAGCACTGTCGCCTCACAGCAAGGCGGTCTGGGTTCGATTCTCGGTCTGGGCTGCTCTGTGTGGAGTTTGCATGTTCTCCCTGTGCCTGCGTGAGTTTTCTCCGGGTACTCCGGTTTCATCCCACAGTCCAAAGACATGCATCTTAGGTTGATTGGTCACTCTAGATTGCCCGTAGGTGTGAGTGTGTGTGTGTGTGTTGGCCATGTGGTGGACTGGTGAACTGCCCATGGTGTACCCTGCCTTCGCCCGGAGATGCTGGGATTGGCTCCAGCCCCCGTGACCCCGACTAGCGGGAATAAGTGGTACGGATAATGAATGAATGAATGTTTAACATCAATATATTTATGTTGAATAATATAATAATTGTTGGCTGACACAGTAAAGGGAAGCTAGTGAAGTTAATCCTCTTATACTGTGTTTCCACTGTTGTACAGAACAGTATATTAATCTTTAGTTCTTAACATACCGTTACTTTTGTGTTCCCTCTGCCACAAACATTTTACCACCTTACACTATACCTGTGCTTCTTGGCTTTCTAACTAAAGCACCTACATCTTCTAATAGAGGCTGAGAGAGACCACATGTTTCATGTCCTGTGTGACGTCATGGACATACCCAGAATAACACAGCCTCCGCTGGGCCTCCGCTGGACCTCTGCTGGGCCTCCACTGATGTGGGCCTCCGCTGGGCCTCCGCTGATGTGGACCTCCGCTGGGCCTCCGCTGATGTGGACCTCCACTGGGCCTAAAATAAAATGGGCCTAAAATAAAATGTTATTCATGTAATCCTTAAGAATTTACATGCTTACTAATGAGTTATTGGTTTCACATTCTATGACTGCAATATCTGTAATGTATGCCTGTGGAACTCCTGTTTTCTCTGGTGAGTGCACAGTACTGTTGTACAGATGTGTTGTAGAAGGGAGGTTGTATGTCTGTTACAAATGATCACACATCAGACCTGGGATCACTCTGACTGGAACATCCTGCATTAAAGGGCTGTTGATGAACCATTCGACTGAGCTGGAGATCATTTCCTTGACACAGAATTGTATTTTTTATTATGACAGCATCATTACATCATTATTCCAGCATTATTACAGTATATAATGCTAACAGTAGCATCCTTAAGGCCCACAGTGCTCCAGAGTTACTGAGTAACACACACCAAACCTCACATCTGTTACTACACAAAGCATAGGACACAAAGACGAAACAACACACACAAACGCAACAAGGGAACACTGTGCAGTGGCTCGACTGGCATTCGGAGTGCAAGGAAATAAAGACATAGAAAGAACGAATGAAAGAAAGAAGTAAAGAAAGATAGAAAGCATACGGACATCATCACCGTCGTCATCATGCTCTACAAGAAAAGTTCCCTCTTTCTATCACTCTTAATTAATACTGTATTGTCACGTCTGCCCTCCTCCTCCTGTCGTTCGTGCTTGTTTTGTTGTGATAGCCATGTGTTTCTTAGTCCCGCCTCATGTTTTGTAACCCTGCCCCTCGTTATCGTAATCAGCTGTCTCGTATTAGTCCTGTTCTATTTAAACCCTGTGTTGTATCTGGAATGTCGCCGGTTATTTTGTCCTGTCATTTGAATCTTATCTGGTCTCCGTTTTTGTTCTATGTATTCTCAGCCCCGTGTTTATTCGTGTTCTAGTCTTTAGTTCTGTTCCTGTTAGTTAGTTCCTGTTTATCATGTCCCTTCGTGTTGGTTATGTTTCGATGTCGGACTCCCGTAATGTTTTGACCCATGCCCGTGTACACGACTCCGAGTTTGGATTGCCCTTTAATAAATCTCGCTCATCTCAGCGTTTGTGTCCGCCAACTTCTTCTCCGCCGCTCCCGGCGTTACATGTATTTACTACAAACTTGCAATGCTGTTTACTACACAATAAACCTTCTGGTACAGAAAAACGTTCTCATACAAAACGCTCAACAAATCCACAGAACTTGACCCTTCCCCGTAGAGAGACAAACTCATATCAACACCATATCCATCACAATACACAATTTGATAGACAATACAAAACCTGGGAACAATACTAAATAAAAGTGAACCTCCAACCCAGACACACGATACAGAGCATTCTTCTTTAGAAGAAGATGTCTGCAGGCTAGGGTTAATACAGGACTGGCACTGTGCTCGCCCTGCTAGAAGAACAAGGAACTCTCTGAACAGCCTGCCTGCCTTACACTTACAAGTATTTGGCAGATGTCTGTATCCAGCACGACTTGCACATTCACTGTGCAACACTCATGAAGGGTGTTTCATATTTTCACTGCCATTCTCTCATTAACTTACGGGTGCCTGGAAATGTGACAATATCTATATTTTTCTGAATGTAAATAAATATTACACGTAGACCATGCACAGGCCGGCATAGGCCTATATGCACATTTCATGAACACTGACACGTACACAACACCCACACACATTTGCATCGACATTTGTGTGAGCACACACACACACACACACACATGCGAACACTAAACATATACATACATATCTCATATCAAAACATATCATAAACATATACATACATATCTGTGTATGCAACGCCACACACACACACACATATGCGAACACTAAACATATACATACATATCTGTGTATGCACCGCCACACACACACACACACACATATGCGAACACTAAACATATACATACATATCTGTGTATGCACCGCCACACACACACACACACACACTCAGAGTTCAGTGTCGTGCATGGCCCCGGCTTGCTGCAGTGTTTGCCTGCGTCTTCTGCAGGCCTCCAGGAGACGCTTGCGTGGGCCGAGAGGGATGTGGATGTTGGTCAGGTCGGCTTCAGAACACAGCAGCAAGGCCTCCAGGTCCATGTTCTCTCGGAGGAAGATGGACAGGTAGTCACTCAGGCCCTGGGCGGCCAGGAACACCTCCAGAGCAGATGAGGACGACTGCAGCTCCACCAGATGATCCTCTAGGCCAAGATCGTCCTCCTCCCATGGTAAATCCTGTAGAACACATTCACACCATCATCATATTATTTGTCATCATCATCATCATCATCATCATCATCATCATCTTCATTAGAAGGGCCCTGGTCTTAGTGACCGACTCCTCAGAATCGAATCGAATTTTCTCAATTA